>MIQA02006013.1:0-18788 GCA_001887855.2 Sclerospora graminicola
ACCCATCCCGATCTTCGACAAACGACCTTGAAACCACTTGAGATCTGCTCTTCTAGCACTTGTCCACTTTGTATCCAGCCCGACTAAACCGAGAACTTTACTTGCCTTTGCATCTGGACGCTGATCGGAGGCTGATCAGCCCTGATCACGATCGGCATAGTGATCAGCCGAGTGATCAGGTGGTGATCAGGCCGATCAGCCCTTGATCACCTCGGGAACGCTGTGGGTCATCATCATCACGGCTCAATTCATATGCCAAACCATACTTCCGACCTTTATACCCCCTCAGGGCAACCATAAAACACCGATCTCGGCTGATCAGGCCTTGCCACGTCATCTTTGGACAAACCATAGGTTATCATCACTTACACACCCTGTCACTCCACATGCCCGACTTCATTCCACATCTAATCTTCATTGCTCGGGCATAATAAGCTGATCAGGCCGTAACTTCGTGTCATGATCAACTTCAACCACTGTACCATTCATAGATCGGCTGGACGACTGCCCTTGACACGTCATGTCAACAGTTGCTCATCTCATATTACATCCACGGGAACTCCACTTAGTAACTGTAATAACGATCGTGATCGTGATCTCCATCGTTCCATCAGTGTCTGGGACTGGGCGTAACGACAGTACTTGGCTGATTTCTTCACATCGTGAATACCCGTTGTCCGCCACCTTTTCCTCTTAACTGTGATCAGCCTTTTCCCACCCATCAACCGTCATATGTTGATGGGTGTTCTATCGTAACCAATCAACGGCCATGTGTGGTCCACTTCAGTCTCAATATTTTCCGATCGCTTTACCACACGTTTATGGAAACTGCCTGAATGGACTGTTATATCGGCCGGTTCAGATTATACTCCAGGTATCACGGTCAATGAGGCCGAATATCGTGGTCTGCTGCTAGGTTTGGATCTCTTGCAAGAGCAAAAGATCGGAAGAGTAATCATATGCGGAGATTCAAACCTGGTAATTCGGCAGATCACTGGAGAGATCGACTGTAAAGCACCGCGTTTGAAGCTACTGAACGATCGCGTTATGAAAGCTTTACGTGGATGGCCAAGGCATGATCTTTTACATGTGAAACGTGATTGGAATCGGAGCGCAGATCACCTAGCCACTATGGCCATGCGTGATCAGACCGGATCAATAGTTACTGATCAAGCATTGCTGGAAGAACTGGTGGAGATCAATAGGCTGCCTGAGCTGATCCGTGTGGAAGATGAAAAGGAAGCAGCCCAGATCTCGATTATGACGAGATCACGAACCAGATCACCACCCAACAGATCACTCTCTCGAGAAAGCCTGACAGAAGAAATAGTACAGGAGATGCGGATCGAAAGAATTCTCAAGGCACAAGACGAGGAAAAATGGATCGTTGATTTGAAGGCGTTTCTAAAGGGTGATCCGGAGAAGCTGAGCCAGGGTGAAGCAAAAGATTGTGCCAAGATCGCGTCCAACTACGAGATCGACGAAAATAACCTATTGTTTTACTATGTTCAAGCTGATCAGGCCGATGCAGATCTGGACCGATCGGCAAGGCTCGTGATCCTGGAGACTTTACAAGCTGATATCCTACACCATTATCACGTCAGTTTGGAGGGTGGCCACCAGGGCGTAGGTCGAACGTTTCACAGGATCCGTAAACATTTTCATTGGAGAGGCTTATATCGAAGTATACAAAAGTTTGTCGGGACATGTACGGATTGCGAAACTGGAAAAGGTATGCCAAACATCCGGGGGAGATCACCTGGAAATATCCAGGCGACCTACCCTTTCCAAGTGATAGCGATGGATCACATACCGTCCCTGCCAAAATCGTTCAAAGGCAATACAGAGTTGCTGATCTGGACTGATCTGTTCACGGGATTGGTGATCGCGAAAGCGGGATCTACCCGAACAGCCCAACAAGTCGCTTGCAGTTACGAAGAATGGGTTTTTCGACGATTCGGGCCAGTGAAGTGATCAGACATGATCGCGAACCAGGTTTCATGGCCGAAGTCTTCCGATCATTTAATCAGATGCTTGGCCAGAAACAGAGCGCGACCATGGCATATCGTCCGCAGGCGAATGGTAAAGCTGAACGGATGGTACAGACGCTAACTAGAGCTATCAAGAGGTATGTCGCGGACTCCGCTCAACAAGATTGGGATGAATATGCGGAGATACTGGTGTTTGCGTTGAACTCCTCTTTCGATCGGATCAGGGGAGACACTCCATTCTACCTGGCGTATGGTTGGGACCCCCGATCTACTATCGAGTCGGTGATCCCTGTCGGATGCACTCGAGGTCGAGATCGCGAAGCTCGTCGATGGCGTATGGGACTCCAACGTCACTACAAACATGCGCGGGAGCAGGTCAACGAACGATTGCGGAGGGCCATCCAAGAAAGAGCTGATCGGAACAATGATCAGGCCGATTCGCATAATATCGAGCCGGGATCAAGGTTTGGCTTTACTTGGATCGCGTGAAAGAAGGATATGCCAAGAAGTTAGCACATCTGTGGCATGGACCGTTCCGTATAGCCGAACTGATCGGTGATCATGCCGCTCGGTTGATTACTGCAGGTGCCGATTACGGAATTTTCCCGATCGTCCACTTGTCGAAGCTGAAACTGGTTCGGAAATACCCTGATCGGCCTAAAACCAGGCTGTCATGCGATGATCAGCCAAGGTTTGACTTCGACGAAGCTCTCTTACCCGAAGACAGTTGGGAAAGAACGTTGGACCCGAACGAATTTGAAGTGGAGAAGGTTTTGGATACCCGATCAGGCAAGAGGACCCGATTTGGCCGAACCCATCGTGATTACTTGGTTCGGTGGAAGGGTTATGACGATCCCGAGTGGGTAGATGAACGTGATCTGAACTGTGGAGCTCTATTAAGAGAATTTGAACGTGATCGGGTGAGACGAAATCGATTTGGAGTGATGCAAACCCACGAAGAGGGCAACCAGGAATCTCAATAGCCTGGGTTGACACATTGTGACTGATCAGCCAAATGTAATGATCGGGCAAGTGGAGATCAGGGTGGTTGAACTGGTTTGGAGTAATGGATACATATACATACATATAATGCACGAGAACTATATCTGTATACATGTGAGCGACCGACATACAAGATGGAGACGATAATGAGACCTGAACAAGAAATGTGAATATGGAACGCGAAAATCATCAAGAACTGTCGTGATATATTAGTGATTATGGAAAACGAAACGAAAGTTGGTTGTCACGACGATCACATCCATACTTAGTGCGCAGGCGAGAAACCGCGAACCCTGGATGATCCATGGGGCTTGATCGGAACTGATTCCGCCAAGGCTCCTGCTGATCGGTCCAGATCAGGCAATCACGCAACGTGGCGACCGGAGTTAGATGCCCATAACCGGGATACCACTCCCCGCCGTCAGCCTTGAGTCCTCGCGATCCCGCTCGACGAAGAGGTAAATGCAGCACGCCAGGAAACAAGAAAACGTCCAGATCGCACTCGCCGCGCTGAATCCCGTTGACAATATAATCGCAGATCGCGGCCCAGGCAGCCCCGGCTTTGGTGCGTCGACGCTTGCGAGCATGATGGTAATGATCAATCCACGCGTCCTTGCGCATTGTCGCCGTGATCGGGAAATGGTGAGTCGCCTCCCATATCGCTTGAATGTGTTCCTGATAATACAGGGCCAAACGTCCCTGCAGCTCAACAAACCAAGGGCGATCGGGAAACGCCAGCCCAGGCATAGGTGTCAGGAGGACTTCCCAAGGTGCTGAATCGATCAGAAGCTCAATAGCGCCTCTGGTCAGCACCTTCGGTTGCCACTGCTTGTCTTTGGGCGCCGGCGATCTTGTCGGAAAGATCCAGCCTGGCGGGCGGGACCACAAGCGAGGGACGAGTTTGTGCCTCACAGCAAGAACCTGAGGCGTCAGATCCCATACCTGATCAGCACTCCAAGGTTTCCGTGTTGCCATGTGAGCAGAAGTCGGCTTGCCCAGCATGACGACGTACAAATCCATGAACCTTTGGTTCGGATTATAACTGTAATCGTCCTGCTCGATCGACGACCGTTTCGCCGGGATGAAAACGCCCGTGAAATTGAGCGGCGGGGCGATCACTGCCCTATTGGCCGCTGGAGGAACGTTGGGATCAGCCGGAGCCGGTTGTTCCTCCTCAAGATCATCGTCATCCTCGTCATCTGACTCAAGCAAAGTAACGGCCTGGGCCAGCGAACTTACGCCGGAAAGGGTTGGCGCTGGAGTGCGGCGATCAGTACTGCGCGATCGGGCCAGAACGGACAACGTTCTCTCGTCCAGATCAGTCGATTCATCGTCCGAGTCAATCGCAAGACGTGATCGCTTGGCGGGAGTCATGTTCTTCTTTGACGATCTGGTCCGCTTGCGCTTCGCAGAACTCAAGGCCGAGGGGCCTGATCTCGAAGTCGCTGGTAAATGAGATTGAGTAAACGGAGAAGCCGCTGCAGTGCTGATCACGGGCTGATCAGCACTATGGGCCGGCAAGGAAGCGACGGAAGACGCTGGTGATGGCGGGGCAGACTCGGAAGATTGTGGTGGTGTTCCAGACGGAGTGAAGGAGCTGATCAGCCCAGGAAGCCGTTGTAAGGCCGTCCGAACTGACCCCGAACCGGTGTTCGGTTTGGTCCACCTCTCCATAGTCTGCACCGCGAGGTTTCTCAAGTCGGCGTTATGCTGGAGCCAGGCGCGATCATCGAGCTCTAGGGTTTCAAGTTTAACCCGAGCAAGATTAAGCTCGCGCCGGCAATCTTCAGCCGCCTTCCGACTCTCGCACAACCTTTTCTGTATGTCGGCGCGGCCGATGCGAGAATCGGAAAGTTGCTTGACCAGGAGCTGGACCTGCTCATCCGAGTAGCGAACCTCGACTTCCCGACGCTCTACGTCCTCGGCAGTGCAGATCTTGTCGCGAAGCAGCTGATCACGGTCGAGACGGTGATCATCGAGCCGTTGTAGATGGTCCACCATCTCGACCATCGAGTCTTTCATCGCCTCAATACGTTCGTCTGGAAATAAACATGGAGAGTCATATACGGATTACAGAAGAAGTGAACGGGATAAACGTACCTTGATGGCGGATGGTAATAGTCAGCGAACCGATCAGCGACTGTAAAGAGGCGACGGTGTCCGAAGGCCTGGAGAGGCGCAGAGCAGCGAGGTCAGCTGATAGCTGATCACGCTCCATCGTCAAACTCTGAACGCGATCAGTCATGTCTTGCAAGTCTTGGTCAAGTCGGTCGTGATCTAGCCGGAGAGTCGACAGCTGGGCAGCCAGATCAGCGGAATTATGTGCAAAGGAATCGGCAACGATCCGACGGTTGGATAACTCAGCGTCAAGTGCCCGATTGGTATCATATAGAGAAACCAACTCGGGAATTGCACTTCGGAGTTCCGACCATAGTCGGCAAGCTTCCACGGACCCCAACGTGAGTGAACCCGATCCATCTATTAGACGGGCGAGCTGTTCCAAGTAACGGAGGGGGCGATCTGAAGAAGGTCGAGCGGGAGGATTCCAAGGCGGGCGATACGGAGTCATGGTTGTCGTGGGACGGATTAAGCTGGTCGTGATCGGCGCCGAAGTCTTGATCGGGGCGATCGCGGGATTAGGAAACGGAAGGCGAGGCAGCGATCGGGCGGGCAGCCGAAGATGACGAAGAAGGAAGAGAAGATCGGCTCGAGTCAGCCATGGTGATCGCCAGAGAGGAAGTTTGGAAGTGAGTGAGTCGAACTGCAGTCGTTGCGCGGCTGCAGTTAGTCTCAGGGGCGGCTGTGGTAAAGCGATCGGAAAATATTGAGAATGAAGTGGACCACACATGGCCGTTGATTGGTGACGATGGAACACCCATCAACATATGACGGTTGATGGGTGGGAAAAGGCTGATCACAGTTACGATGAAAAGGTGGCGGACAACGGGTATTCACGATGTGAAGAAATCAGCCAAGTACTGTCATTACGCCCAGTCCCAGACACTGATGGAACGATGGAGATCACGATCACGATCGTTATCACAATCACTAAGTGGAGTTCCCGTGGATGTAAAACGAAGTGAGCAACTGTTGACTTGACGTGTCAAGGATAGCCGTCCAGCCGATCTATGAATGGTATAGTGGTTGAAGTTGATCATGACACGAAGTTACGGCCTGATCGGCTGATTATGCCCGAGCAATGAAGATTAGATGTGGAATGAAGTCGGGCATGTGGAGTGACAAGTTGTGTGAATGATGATCACCGATGGATTCGTCCAGGGAAGATGCGGAAAGTCCCGATCAGGCCCGATCAGGCCTGATCGGATGAAGTCAGTGTGATATGGTTGCCCTGACGGGGTATGGAGGTCGGAAGTATGGCTTAGCAGATGAATTGAGTCGTGATGATGATGACCCAGAGCGTTCCCGAGGTGATCAAGGGCTGATCGGCCTGATCACCACCTGATCACTCGGCTGATCACTATGCCGATCGTGATCAGGGCTGATCAGCCTCTGATCAGCGTCCAGATGCAAGGGCAAGTAAAGTTCTCGGTTTGGTCGGGCTGGATACGAAGTGGACAAGTGTTAGAAGAGCAGATCTCAAGTGGTTTCAAGGTCGTTTGTCGAAGATCGGGATGGGTTGAAGATCTTTCTAAGAGTCGGGTCGTGATCAGGGCAGAAGTGGTACAGATCAGCTTGAAGGTGCAGCCAGGATGGGCAAGGTGGTGCTACGCAACCGTGCGACGAAGTAAATAGGTTCGAAGTATAAGTCAGGCATGAGTTGATGTACGGTACACAGGTATAGGACATTGCATATATAATAACAGGTTTTGATTTTCCCCCTAAAGCAAAGAGTCGCTCCGCCACGTGTTGCGGTCATTGGGAGCACAGGGTTGATTAGTCCCCTCTTGCTCAACTAATTCCCGGTTAAGACGCGCTTAGACGCATTTTGGCTTACCGGAAGACCCCCGACGGGTTTGTTTTAGGTGATCGAACCTCACCCTCAACGCACACGTGTTTGGAACACGTCAATAATATTGGAAAAGGTTTTGTGGAGATAACGTTTGTGGATTACTGTGGAAGATCGTGGTTTGATCGCGTTTTCTTGGTTTCTTATTATCTCTCTCTCATTGGCTGGCCTGATCAGACGAACTTTCCTGATCAGTGCCTAGATACTGATTAAGTATCGACCCCAACCCGTTCTCCGGTGAAGATTTCCACCCGAGGACACCCCCCGTCTCGAGAAGGTCATCCCCTCCGACCTGATCAAGATCATCGTTTTCGTCACCGAGTCCACCTAAGTGAGTGTAACCACCCCCGATCAACGGGTACACAAGGTGAGATGAAGTTAAACATAGATCCTGACGCGCATGAAGACCGGCCAGATGACCGGGAGGATCAGATCAGTCACCACAGTGGTGATTCATCTGATTCTGATGCTGATCGGGATCAACGGAGTACCCCCTCCGATAGTTGGTCGTCCGGGCCAGTGGGTGTCCGGATTCCGCCCAAGACTTCGGTCATGGATTTGGAAATCAGCTCCACCACACATTCAAGACATCAGGATGGCATTCGAAAGTTAGGCCTACCAGCCCCGACACTTCTGACACTTCTTATGGAAGCGGTGAGAACACAAGTCGAAGATAACTACCGTAAGCGGCTCGAAACACTCAGCACCAAGCAAGGAAGATGTCATGTCGCCGAAAGACAACAAAGATCCTCAAAAATCATAGAAAGTGAGCAGCCTATCTGGCCTAAACTACCTGCGCAGTGTACTGAGTGCTCGGATCAGTGAATAACAGTTCAGCGTTGCCCATGAAAGACCTTACCTCAATCAAGTCAATTATCACATGACGATACGAAGAACACTATAAAGCACCCTAGGAAAAGGTTTGCGTAATAATACCTATTTTACTGGACACCAGTCAACCAGTGCACATACTAACACGATAACAGGTAAGTAGTGCACCCCCCTGCGAGTCTATTAAGAATAATGACCGAAGCTGCTGGAAATGGCTGGCCTGCAAGAAGTGTGAACATCCAGACGAGCACTGTCTGTTCACCTGTAAGTCAGGTGGAAAGGTGCATGATGCTGGACTCTGCCCAATCAAGGAATTCTATAACCAGATGAAGAAGTGGTATGTCCCAACCAAGCATGCTGATGAGTTGCCACCGGGGTGGAAAGATGTTAAACTAGATTGCTCGCTAGGTCGGAATCTGGTTCGAGCTGAGCGGTCTAGTGTCAGTATCCAAGCATATAGGATAATCAAAAAGCAAAGCAAAGCGTAACTGACAATACATGTAAGTTTGACGATTACGTCAGCCGACTCCCGTGCAGCAATGCTGACTCTTAGATGGTGGACAGTATACGAGTGAATATACACTCTGGTGATGGAGTTGAACTTTATGCCCGGTGAATCATGAGGCTATTGGAAGTACCACTCATTATACAAGTGGTTTAAGCAAGCCAAAGCTTGCGGTACGACAAATAACCAGAAGGAAACTATGCGTTTTAACTCTGGAGCAGAAGTATCTATCGTCAACACCACCTTTTCTCGTAACGTGGATGTGATATTGATGAGATACAAAGGCAAGGGTGTATTCGAAAATTAATTTATGACTCAAAGAAGATCAAAAGTGAAGGTTACACTAGCTGGGTCACTGGTATAATAATTTACTGCCTGGGTAGGATGGTTGGCCGAGGAAGACGTGATTTTGGGGATGGACATTATGGTGCCTGCCGGTATGCGGCTGGAGATACGCCGACTCCGCTGAAGGGCAAATCCAGTTGGACGGCCGGCGACCACTATATGGTGCCCATACCCAATTCCTAAGGCTGGATCAGCTCGTGACCTTTCCGGTTATACGGACAGTGGAGGTGACAGATCGCCCGACGGCGTAAGTTATGGATGACTCGGGGGGAATGTTGGGTGCCTTCGTTCGTCAAAGGAGAAGGCTAATCCAATTACGTTAGAGTAATGATTCAGATCAGCCCCTAACCTTGCAGGTAGATGGTATTGTTGGAATATGGTTGGTCGTAGACCCGCCGGCTAGGGTATGTCATAATTGATACAAGACATTATATCGAATGACAGAACATGGCTTATCAGGCGACCACTGACCTGATCAGTAAGGACGTATCTATAGAAGATGACCTGATGCCCACGGTGTTCAGGCCAGCATATCCAATTCCCTCCAGAATTGTGACTCGTGACCAGTCGTTAGCGGGTCAGCACGGACCGGCTGACCGGAGAAGCGTAAAAGTGGCCGAACTGGTCCTGCCCGTCCTGCCTAAAGGCGATGAGAAACTTAGCAAAGGCGAAGGGACAGATCAAGTTTTTTTTTTCAATGAAGCCTGGCTGTGCGAGGATGGTGATTCGGAAATAGCCGAAGCTGACCCGGAGCAGAAGAGCTGGAAGGGCAGAAGATGCCCCCTCAGTTAAGAAGTGAAAGGGTAGATGGATAATATTAAATTCTTTGTGGAAAACAGCCTAGTCGAAAGTGACTCAGAAGCCGCCAGGTCTGCATCAATGAAGGGGCGACTTATATTTCGAAGGTATGGAGGCCATATGGCAGTGCTGCCCGAAGTGACACCCTGTCCCCCAGAGGTTACCATTGAAGATTAGCAAGCGGTTGACCAAGAGGTGAACACTGCGGAGAGATCAACAGGCTAAAGGATATCATATTTAAAACGAAATAATGGTTGATCGGCCAAGGTAATGCACTGGCCCGGCTGCCCATGGGGCGGTACTTGACATCAATCTGTGACGCGAAGCCAACGACATAGCGGTTTCCGTGAGTCGCTTCTCAGTATTGGAAAAAGCTTTCCAAACTGATCAACGGACGGCTAGAGACCAATAGCATCCTGCTATCCAAATCGCCCTGGGTTTGCCCATAGTGATTATTATCAAGAAGAACGGGGTGGATATATGTCTGTGCATTGGTTGTCGGCTAATAAGTTGACTAAGTTGATGATCTACCCGGTGTCGCTGATTTATGATTTATTGGTGGACTTGGACAAATTTTTATGGTATTGTTTGCTGGATATGTTTAGTGGCCTCCATGCCTGACCAGGATAGGGAGATATGGCTTTTGTCACCACTTTTGTACTGTTCGAATGGAGCCGGATGTCGTTTGTCATGAAAATGCCCCCCAGATATACCAGACGCTAATTGACAACGCTCTAACTGGTCATTTTCAAGATACCAGGACTCTGCCCTGTTCGGAGACTTGTTTACCAAAGGTGACCCGAAGCCCGACCGAAAACCCTCGGTCATGGGGCGGCGGTCTTATATTGATGATATTCTCGTGACAGCTACTTTCGTGGGACTTGTTGTGTGAAAAAGTGGAGCAGCTGTTGATTACGTGTGAAAAGTGGAATTTATCGATCTGTGTTGTGAAAACGTTTCTGCAGAAAGACGAAGGTGACCTATTTGGGCCATCAAATTTCGATTGCTAGACTAGAGGCCAATCCAAGGGGATTTGGAGTCTCTGAGTACTCTGCCCTTTCCGCAGTCGCTGAAAGCTATGCAGTCCTTCTTAGGCAGCATGAATTATTACAGCCGCTTCATTAATGACTTCGCGTTCTACGCGTCGGTGTTGTATAAGTTACAAAAGGTGGACAATCATTAGTTGGAGTATAATATGCGCATGATGTTGGATTAGTTGCGCATACGGAACACACGAAACCGGAGAACGAAATCACGGAGGTTTGGCTTATCAGTGATGCCAAAGTGCAAGACATTATCGCACAAGGGGTGGGATCACAACACCAGACAAAAATTCGTTCTGCGACGCGCGCCATGCAAGCTTGGATTACGCTACGAGAATCCTACAATCGTGCAACTTTACATAACCGGGTCTTAATGACACGTCGATTGCATTAGATTAAGATGGAAGGCGGTGTGACTATGGTGGAAAATTTGGATGCTCTTGATGAATTGGTCATTTGCATGCAAACCATGGGTAAAGCAGTTGATGATGAGCGATAACAAGTGGGACTGCTCACAAATCTTTCAGAAGAATACGAAGTAAGCTCATCCATCGTTGAAAATTCTAAAGTATCTCTTTCGATAAAAAGAAGAACAACTCTTGAAGGAGTTCGAGCATCACGAGAAGAAGGATCAGGCTTCATATCGAGCATTAAGAGAAAATGTGGTTCGATCGAATAAGCCAAGGATAGTGGTCGGAAGAGGAAAGGTCCGCGGAAATTTGCAAGTTGTATCAAGGACAAGCATTTTAAGGTCAGCCACCTAAAGCAAGATTGCCCGGTAAGAAGCGACGAAGATAACATTGGTACCGTTTTTGCAGTGGGGCGGCACGTCTTGATGGAATTATTGATAGTGGTGACACTTCCCATATGACACCGCATGGAGAGGACCTTCGAGAAATTGAAGATTGGAAAGGTAACATATAGGTTACCATCGCAGGTGGTAGGATGCTCAAGGTCATGGGCCGCGGGTCGGTGCAATTGGTGGGTCTTAATAAAAAGACATCAGGATCATTGAGGTACTATACATCCCAGGCCTCAACAGAAGATTACTATCGGAAGGAAAGTTGGTGGAGAAAAGACTGAAAGTGAGTTCAAGGAATACTCATATACCCGGTACAATTGGTAAAATTGCGACAGGTCGCAAGATTGGAAAGGCGTACATGCTCAAAGTGAGAAGGAATGTACAGGTTTCGTTGAATACGTGGAAGATGAAAGTAAGCGGGAGATCTGACATGCAAAGTTAGACCATTCTAGCAAGGAGGCGATGTTAAAAACAAATGTGGCAACACAAGGGATGCCGGTCAAGGAGGCGATGTTAAAAACAAAGGTGGCAGCACAAGGGTACCGGTCATGACCTGTCCAACACGGATCCTGTGGGGTGGGCATGAAAGGAAAACATACGACAGCATCATTTCCAGTCATTGTCAAAGACCGAGCAAGTGTTAGAATTTGTACATATGGATATCATGAGACCAATGTAGACAGTATCGAAATGTGGTACAAGATATGTATTGACCCTTGTAGTACTCAAGATTCGTGATCGTTTACTTCCTAAAGAAGAAAAGTGAGGTGCTTCCCAGACTGAAAGAATTTATGGAGTTTTACGGTCTCAAAGGTCAAAGTTTGGATCCGACAATGGAACTGAATTTAATAATATGGTGTGAAGGTGTGCACCACCCGGGGTAACATGCATCAGCAAACGGTATCCTACAGTCCCCAACAGAATGAAGTGGCTGAAATGATGAACAGATCATCATAGAAAAGGCAAGAAGTATGCTTCACTACTAAGGCGTATCTATACAATGGTGAGAGGAGGCAGTGAGAACGGCGTTACACCTGATCAACCGGAGTATCAACACGCATTACCCAAGGATAACACCATACGAACTAAGTTTCAAAATAAAACTAGACATGAACCATCTGAATGTGTTTGGGTCACAGGGATATGCACACGTGTACAAAAAAAGACAGCGAAGCAAGCTGGATTCTACAATTTTCAGATGCATGTTTTTGGGGTCCGCAGAAATAATAAAAGGATAGAGGGTATTCGACCTGCAGACTTGCAAGGTCGGGGTAGCGCGTTCGGTTCAACTTAACAAGCAAGAGGTGAACGGAATAAATGAAACACAGCCGCCCAAGATTACCAAGGTGCTACATGTGCTTAATGAAACGAAAGAAGATTCTTTGCAGACACCGATGGAGCACCATCAGAATATAGAACGTGCCGATGGAAGATGTTGAAAATCAAGCACCGGGTTGACATGGACGATACTCAAGTCGAAGATGAGCCGTAGCGACTGATGCCCACGGTGTACTATACAGTCGGTGATAGACAAATGACGACTTACAAGACACCAGACACTAGGATCCAGGATAATCAAGTGGTATTTAACATTGCAAATGATAGCCCAAGACGTTTTCGAGATATGCAGGAACCCTGAAGAAACCAATACCATAGTGACCCAAGTGACTCAGTTTTGGAGCAAGTTTAATGAGTGAGGCCTTAACAGAAAGCTTGCTCCGGTTTGTTTTAATGCTCCATTTCGTCAATTCATCCTCTCTAGTTGTCACATCCATATACATTCAAGGTTCATCGATCATTTTTCATCTCGTTAGTTGTGTTAATCGCATTCATAATCCCAATCAAGTCCAACGTTCGTTCGTCATCACAATCCGATCTATCGTTCATTCATCACCACAATCCAGTTTATCACTCGTTCATCATCAGTCTCTGACCCGCTCGACCGAGTCAGACACAGTCCACCATCTGATTGGTCCATATCTCCAACCGACCAGCCCAGAAGTAGCTGGACTGTTATCCATTCCCCCGACCGATTGGTTAGAATACAATCCGGTCAGAATGGAAAGCCTTAGAGTGAACTCATGATACCCTGAAAGACAGCGTCTTCCTCATGAGTGATCTGCCTTCTGTTCGTTCAAGGTCGTCGGCCTTCTCCGTCCCGGATTAGTTGACCTCAAACCTGTGCTTCGCATGCGTTATTATTCGGTCTAATTAACTCCGGTAACTTGTTAATTTCGGCCAGCTCCACAAACATGACCGGGCCGGAAACAGATATACCGACTTGACCCCACATGAGATGATCCGCACTTCGATTCGACTCTCTCTTGACGTGTAGCGTCTCATGGTCTGGCCGCACCCTCAGCGTCTTAATGAAAAGATCACCCAATGTTTTCACCCTGGGGCCTTATAGTCGGTTTCTCCGGTGATCTGTCTGATCACTAAATAAGCGTCACCACAAATGATGATTCGCCCCAGTTTCTGGTCAGCCAGCAACTCCGAAGATACCACTAGACATCGGTATTCGTATTCGCTCCCGTTATATTGGGTGTAACATTTGAGGCGGTGGTCACCACTTCCCCTTCGGGCAGCTTCCATAGTATTGCACTGTAAGCGGGTAATCCCTTCCCCGAAACGGACTGGACTATCGAAACTTAACGCCATTAATTCCTCTGTAGGGTCTACGATTAGCGGCGGGAGCCAAATGGACTGTCGGGCTATTTTACTGGGTCTATTGTAATCAACGCCTCTTTCACGTCTGCCCTCGTAGTGATGCTGGCCGCTAAGCTCCGTAAAATCTCTTCTTCTCCTTTGGTGTACTTGATAACCTCGGGTGACCAGTGGGGCAACAGTGCATCCCATCTGCCAAACTGACCATCAATCCCACTAGCCGTGAGGAGCCAAGACAAGTCGATCGTCTCGACAGCACTTTGATCGATCGGGATACCGGCATCGTGAAGCACACGTCCAATATTCGTAACAGTGCCAAACTTCCTTTTCCACCAGTCCGTAATTTAGTTCATTTTTTCAATGTTCAACTGGTGAACATCACCGGGCCGTATATGCCATCATGGTCCTATACCAGAGTAGCTGAGATGGCTCACTTGTTAGCATAGATAATGACCACCTCTACTTTTTCAGGATGAAAATGTTTCAGCACCGGTGTGGTTGCCATTTTCACTTTCAACTTTACTTTGCCCTGGACATCTAGCCATCAGATCTGGCCATACTCAGATTGGTGAACTGTCACACCTCGGGTCGGCGATTTAGCTTTCTCAGTGATCAAAACCGCTGACCCAACCTGCATTTCCTCCCGCCGGTCCAGCTCCCACCATTGAAAGTTGTTCCCACTCCCTAGGAAGGCTTCCAAGTGCCTTTTCGTCATGATGACTTGTAACCAGCCCAGTGTTGCGGCTGTTAACCTGTTAGATTGATGTTGGTTGTTGTTGGTAAAAATCGAAGTGATATATTTTAAGATCCTTATTTCAATGCCTTACATGGTACCGCTAAGTCTTAACATCTATACCCTATTGACATATGAAACGCTACGCACACTATCATCTACTGATAATTTACTAGTAAATATAAAGATGCACGTTTGCGGTGTACAATGACAACAGTAATAGACTGATTGCGAGATACCTAAAAGGAGCCATGTTGGAGGGTACGGTTTCGAGTTGAAGTGGTTATGTGTTTCTATTTTATTTCTAGTACACTTTAGAAATGGCTACAATACGAACATGACCACTTTCGAAACCATTTTGCGACGTCCATTTGCGTGAAGGAAAGAAGAAGTCAAAATGCATGAAATATATTGATCGTTTTACATCTACTTTGCTGTTCTCAGTTCTTCATTTGTTGCTTTTTAAAGTAAGCTTTCAACAGGTTATGAGCCCAACCAAGACCGCCAATGCGTCTTATAATGTCGCTAGAAACAACACGGTTCAAGACGCAGCGAACCGGAAATGCGGTTGAAGACGAAGAGAAGTTTAGTGTTAATGTTCACGAAAAGAACGACCACCAGTAGCGTGAAAACATGCAATGTTTGATGAGACTCATGCAGAAAATAAATGAAAAGTTGGACAAATTGGAGATCTCACGTGGTTCTGGAGACCATCGTGAAAATGAATGTTTCTTTCAAAATGGTGACCAATTTGGAAGACAGAGGATGAGACTATAATCAGTCCAGAAGTGGTACGGATCAGTTTGAAGGTGCAACAAAGATGGGTAAGGTGGTACTAGCGCAACCCTGCGACGAAACGAACAGGATCGAAGTATGAAGTAGGCACATGAGTTGGTGTATGGTACACTAGGTATAGGACATTGCATATATAATAACAGGAATGAATTTACCCCCTAAGCAAAGAGTCGCTCCGACACGTGTCGCGGTCATTGGGAGCACAGGGTTAACTAGGCCCCTGTAGCTCAACTTAATTCCCGGTTAAGACGCGCTTAATCGCATTTTGGATTACCGGAAGGCCCCCGACGGGTTTTGTTTTCCCCCCCACGCGCACGTGTTTGGAACATGTTTTATCATTTGGAAAGGTTTTGTGGAGATAACGTTTGTGGTTTACTGTGGAAGATCGTGATTTATCGTGATTTTCTTGGTTTCTCGTTGTCTCTCGTTCTTATTTGACTGGCCTGATTGGACGAAGTTTCCCGATCAGTGCCTAGATACTGAAGTTAAGTATCGACCCTGACTCGTTCTCCGGTGAAGATTCCCACCCGAGGATACCCCCGTCTCGAGAAGGTCATCCCCTCCGACCTGATCAAGATCATCGCTTTCATCAAAGAGTCCACCTGAGTGAGTGTAACCTCCCCCAATCAATGGGTACACAAGGTGAGATGAAGTTAAGTATGGATTCTATCGCACATGACGACCGGTCAGATGACCGGGAGGATCGGATCAGTCATCATAGTGATGATTCATCCGATCCTGATGGCGATCAGGATCAACGGAGTACCCCCTCCGATAGTTGGTCATCCGGGCTAGTGGGTATCCGGATTCCGCCCAAGACTTCCGTCCTGGATTTGGAAATCGGCTCCGCCACAAACGTCTGTGCAGCCCTGAACAATTGGAAGACACCAAGGAAAATGATGCTACCGCAAAAGTCTGATAAATTTGGCATGCTGAAAAGTTTGGCACCCCCAATTATCTCTATTATAAGAATCAGCCAATCACACACCAGTATCCCGATGCTCCAACCTTGATTTGTGAACATTGTATATTCGCACCATGTTTTCAATATCATATATAGGGAATACCGGTATGTCCCCTTATTGGAAACTACTGCGTGGACAGAGTCGCTGACGGACGCTGGGCGCTGAAACCACATGGATCCCTTCACATTGCGCGTTCTATCGCAATTTACCATATTGGAACAAACCCACCAGTGCTGCTCGAGCCTGCATGCAACGGTTGCTCTCTTGATGATTGCATTAGGCTCATGACCATTAACTCGGAGTTTAATTCGATAGGATCGCTCAGGTTCTGATTCACATCCGCAGTCAAGCACCATATTGACTGTACAATATTATCTATTCGTCAGAATTGGCGATGAAAGTGATTGCTCGAACGAAATTGTTGTCGAGTCGCCGCAACATGGAAACCTTTCTTGAATCATGCAATAGAAATCCGCTAGCTCAATCGCTGTGCGGATACCTCTTCGAGCCTTATTGGCTGAGACTGTTGCATGAGGGTGGGCGTTTTAAGTATCGGGAGCTGTTTTCTGTCACTCAGAAGCGAAAGCAAAAAAATAGACGCAAACGTGATCGCCACGATACTGGAGATGGAAAAATAATTACAATCCCACCGTCACCGCAGCCTTCTCAAATAGTGGATCGGGTAGAAGTCGATCAACTTGCAGGTCAGCTGTACGTGCCTCGGGCATCGAATTATGCTGCAATTGATGCATGGATGCGGCATTTCGGAGGAATCTAATTTGCTGTGGGGAAAAATCATGACATCAAGCGCGGGGCGGCAGATGATTTGGCGAAACTGGGTCCGAAGGGCAATTGACTCTTCTTCTTGCTTCCACCATGCTACTTCAAATCTTTCACCAAGAAGACACATCATACCATTAAGCAGTATGCAATCCTTGTTCCGTATCCCGAACAAGTGTAAGGAATGAATGTTTCATCACTTCAATGACATCAGCTTTGCTTTCATGGCCTACCAAGACATTACTTCGTGTTCAATTCGTTATCGGAAACGCACGTTTTGATCCTGACTGGCAGTACCCCCATATTTTGCCATATTTTGTCATTTGTGTCGGCTCAAGCCTTTCACTCCACACATTTGATCAATAAACAGACTGCTGTCCTGCCCGTTTAAAACAGCAGGATCTTTAATCATGCGGTCGGAGACAGTAGCAGATACAGCTTGAGCGTCTAACCGTAAACTAGCGTCAAATACGTGCTCGAACCGCTTATCACGTGCCATAATCTTCTCCAACAAGGAATTCGACTCAGCGTAGCGTCTAATCAAATGTTCACAAAAGCTGTCGTACGCATTTATTCTTTGTAAATGAGCCGTCCTGTCGCGTAGCTTGCTGTACGACGAACGTGCCTTCAACGCCATCTTGGACGTTTTGGCATCACTTATTTTGTGATACTTTGAAACAATAATACCGTAATTTGTAAATTGTGTAGATATGTGGCCAGCCAATGAAAACCGACCGCAAGATTTAACACCCTTCAAAACTGATTGGAACAGGGGTGCCAAATTTATCAGACTTTTGCGGTACGGCGGAAATGACGACTGAAGATGGAAGTGTGGAAACAAGCAAACCATCAACGAGTGGAGTAATCACGCGTGAAAGAGTAAAACCGAAAGTAAATGCGATTGTGATCAAAGAAGACCCAAGTCGACGCAAATCCACAAGGGATGGATAGTTTCTTCCGAAATGGTGAAAGAAGACGCATGCGTTTGGAGTCATTGGACGGTGGTCTGGACGTGGTGGTATACCGCAGGCTGAACGAATGGGCCCCGGTCAAGGGCAATATCAGCAGGGCTGGAACGTGAACAATGGAAATTTCACGCCGCCAAGACAAATTCCCACTGCGCGGGAAATGAAGCTACAAATCAAGGAATTCACAGGAATCGAAGTCTATAAGGGACTAGGTTCGAATTTTAAAGAATGGGGTTTGCGATTTATGCGGCAAATAGCCATGGCAGAGAGTGCCAGTGGTTTTCCGTGGAACGAGGGCGTGAAAGTGGATGTTTTAGGGCACTACTTGGGCGGAACCGCCGAAAAATATTTTCATAAACAAGTCGGAACGTGGTGGGACATTAACCCGTCCCTATGGTATATTCTGGACCAAATGCTGGAAGCTTTTAAAACGAGTATATCTACGGCGCAAGGAATGAAGTTGCTCACCGCCAAGAAGGTCTCCAGACGGACGTGGTCCGAACACTTGCTTTACCTGGTTGCAGTTAGTGAAGCGTCGGGGTGCAAGGAAGAATTGATTTTAGAAAGCGTGCTGAAGTATTCCGCGCCTGAATTGC
>MIQA02006014.1:0-11383 GCA_001887855.2 Sclerospora graminicola
ATCGGTGTTTCATCGGATCTTTTCTTCATATGGTAATATTGTCTCGCGACAGATACCCCTGAGTTGCAGTATTGCTCTTCAAATTTTTCACACAATTGAGGCCACTTCAAGCGTACTTTTCGGCTCCGCTGTTTAAGCCAGTTCTTGGCCGGGCCCTCCATCAAATCAGCGAAAACCAGGGATCTTTCACCTTCCGGTGTCTTATCTGTCAAGATGGCTGATTTAGTCCGACTCAACCAAGCTCTCGCCTGATCATCGTCCATATCCTTGCCGGCCAAATCTTTTAATTCCGAGATCGCCGAAATCCGAACTCGATTGAACGTTTCAGAGTCACTGTCAAATGCCTGCGCGGAGGCCATATTTGCCCTACGAGGCATCTCCATGTCCAAATCATCCGGATCAAAATGTTGACTGATCCCTCCATCTGATTCCATATCCACATCACTACGTGGAGTTGATCTATGGAGTCGATCTTGGTGACCGGCCTGGCATATTGATCGGACAATTCCGGCCGATCGAACTGATTCCATATCCACATCCACAGGGTTCTTGACTGGTTTAGCCGTGGAAAAAAAATTGGTTCATATTTGGTATCAATTGCCATGGTTGTCCTTGACCAGGTGTATACTGAGGTAATCCGTGTTGTTCACCCCAAATCGATTCATCATATTTGCGAACATGGTTCTCATTTGCTCTGGGACTTCTGGTATGTTGGTAGGGTTGCTGTTGAGAGTCGGATTGTTCTGTGCAACTTCTTGAGTATCGTCTGATCCGACTCGACCAGGTTCTGGCTTCCTTTTCCTGCTCTGCGACTCGATCTTGGGGTCAATGTGCTTGATCCCTTTCGGGACCAACGTCATACGAGTTACTCCAACCGAGGAGTCGGTGGAGTCCGCTCCAGACTGTGATGACGATTGATATATTGACTCATTATCTATAGGATATTCAACCAACTGCGATCGGTGTGATGGATCCGCGATCGGCGACTGGACCACGGGGTTCGCCCCGAGAAGCGAGGCAAGGTGATCATACAGAGTTGTCATAGCTTCTCTAAGCGTCCCTTGGTCTAGATCGAACAGCATATTCGCGTCGAGCGCACCAGTAAAAAACCAACTTCGTCGATTTGCGCCAAGAGGTTCCGGATCAGGTCAAGTTGACTGCCTGTGATAACCGGCCTGGTCGCCCGACCTTCAAGCTTCCCGATGATCTTGGGTTTTATGATCTTCATCACTCGGTTGGTAGCTAGGAACTTGTGAAACTCTCGAAGATAAAACAATCGTTCTACATCTTGAACGGTGGTCTTCTCAGCTGGTTCGTTCTTCTCTTCATCTTCTTCGAAGATCTTCGGTTTCGGTTTCACATATTTTTTAGGTGGATCACATTGATCCACACCCATGTTTTTTCTTTCTTTTTCCATTTTCATCTTATGCATAGGATCGAGGTTAACACTTTGATCCGTTATAGTCAACTTTACTATAACCCAGATCGGCCCCGATCGGGGCCATGTGGGGAGTTGTTTCATCTTTAATCTCGACCTGGCACTCCACCAAACCAGGTCGACCATCGCTTCCTTTAGAAATGGACAGCATCGGAAGCGATACGCCTTCCTCCAATACATCCGAAAAAGTTTCCTCAACTTTGATTTTCACATCATTTTCATCATCAAAGGAATCACGGTGATATCCTGAGTCACCAAGTGATCCGGGAACGCGCACCATTGTGGTGGAGCCGATTTCCAAATCCAGGACGGAAGTCTTGGGTGGAATCCGGATACCCACTGGCCCGGACGACCTATCGGAAGGGAAACTCCGTTGATCCTGATCGCCATCAGAATCGGATGAATCACCATTTGGTGACTGATCTGATCTTCCCGGTCATCCGACCGGTCGTCATGTGCGATAGAATCCATACTCAACATCATCTCACCTTGTGTACCCATTGATCGGGGTGGTTACACTCACTCAGGTGGACTCGGTGACGAAAACGATGATCTTGATCAGGTCGGAGGGGATGACCTTCTCGAGACGGGGGTGTCCTCGGGTAAAAATCTTCACCGGAGAACGGGTTGGGGTCGATACTTAATCAGTATCTAGGCACTGATCGGGAAACTTCGTCCGATCAGGCCAGCCAATGAGAGAGAGATAATAAGAAACCAAGAAAACGCGATCAAACCACGATCTTCCACAGTAATCCACAAACGTTATCTCCACAAAACATTTTCCAATATTAATGACGTGTTCCAAACACGTGTGCGTTGAGGGTGAGGTTCGATCACTAAACAAACCCGTCGGGGGTCTTCCGGTAAGCCAAAATGCGTCTAAGCGCGTCTTAACCGGGAAATAAGTTGAGCAAGAGGGGACTAGTTAACCCTGTGCTCCCAATGACCGCAACACGTGGCGGAGCGACTCTTTGCTTAGGGGGTAAATCAAAACCTGTTATTATATATGCAATGTCCTATACCTAGTGTACCATACACCAACTCATGTGCCTGATTTATACTTCGACCCTGTTCGCTTCGTCGCACGGTTGCATAGCACCACCTTACCCATCCTGGCTGCACCTTCAAGCTGATCTGTACCACCTCTGCCCTGATCACGACCGGACTTCTATATCGATCTTCAGTCATTCCGATCTTCGATAAACAACTTGGTAAACGCTTCAGATCTGCCTCTCGGACACTGTTCGCCTCATATCCAACCCGGCTTAACTGAAAACTCCGTCTCTCTTCACACCTAAAAGCCGGTTTGGGGCCGATCGGTTCAGATCATGATCAGCACAGCGGTCGGCAGAGTGATCGGGGCAGTGATCAGGGCGATCAGCCCCAGATCACTTCGAAACACCTCAGGGTTACCATCACATCGACTTTGTCTGTTCACTCAACCATGTTCCTGACCTTCATCACCTGTCGGGGTGCCAAGATCACACCGACTCAGCATTTCTCGTGAGTTGGACCTGATCGGACCTTCTTGCATCAATTCTGGATGGATCCATCAACTCTCACCGCTTGCCTCAACTTGGTAATGTTCGCACGGCTCGTCACTCCACATACCCAGTTCTGTTCTGTACCTGATCTTCGTATTCTAGGGCAGAGTTAGGTGACTCGGCCGATCGGGCCGGAATTTCATATCACATCCAACTTCAACATCTGTACCGTTCATAACGCATCCCGATAACTGCTCCTGATATGTTACTTCGCCATTGATGCTGTATCTCCAGTTTGTCTCAGTCGATCTCGTCATATACGTCCACGTGAACTCCACGTAATCCGCAATATCCTGATCGGATCGTGATTATTGCCGTTCCATTAATATCCGGGACCGGGCGTAGTAACGGTGCTTGGCTTATCCCTTCACATTACGATAGCCCGTTGTCAACTGCCTTTCACAGTACGCGAAATCAGAATGTCCCACCCATCAACTGTCCCACCTTGACGGGTGTTCCCATCGTCACCAATCAACGGTCATATGTGGTCCACCTTATTCTCAACATTTTTGTCAGATCGCTTCACCACAGCCGCCCCTGAGCCTAACTGCAGCCGCGCAACGACTGCAGTTCGACTCATCCATTTCCGAATCTTCCACTTAGCGACCAGCCATGTCTGATTCAAGACGACCTCCTCTTTCCTTCCCTGCCTCCTCGCTGCCTCTCCGACCAACGTCTCGTCTCCGGGGCCAAGTTCAACCGGTCCTGCGACTTCCCTGATCACGACCGCGGCCATGATCACGACCAGCTTCATTTCCCCCACGACGACCCTGACTCCCTATCGTCGCCTTTGAATTTCCCTGCTCGGCCTTCTCCGAGTCGCCCCGTCAGTAACTTGGAGCAACGGGCTCGTCTGGTGGAGGGAACGGGCCCGCTCACGCTGGGGTCCATAGAGACTAGCCGATTGGGGTTGGTGCTCCAGAGCGCAATTCCTGAGTTAGTTTCCCTGTATGATGCTAACTGGACGCTTAATACCGAGTTGTTTGATCGTCGGGTCGTCATCGATACTCTGGAGCGTGATTCTGCCGACCTGGCAAACCAACTATCGACTTTTCGACTGGATCGCGCCAAACTTGATCAAGATCTGCTGGACATGACAAACCGCATTCAACGTTTAACAGTTAAGCGAGATCAGTTGTCTGCTGATCCCGATGCCCTGCGCGTCTCCGCTAAGCCTTCGGATACGGTCGCTTCTCTGCAATCGATGGTTCGCTCGCTGTCTGTCACTGTCCGCAATCAAGGTATGTCCAACCCATCTGTTTCTTCTGCAATATGTGTATAACTTCTTCTATCCTTGCTTCCAGACGAGCGCATCGAGGCGATGAAGTGTTCGATGGTCGAGATGGTCGGTCATTTGCAACTGCTCGATGACCACCGTCACGACCATGATCAGCTACTTCGGAACAAAATTCGTACTGCCGAGGAAATGGGGCGCCTGGAAGTCGAGATGCGTCACACGGATGAACAGGTCCAGCTCTTGGTGAAACAGCTTTCTGATTCGCGCATCGGCCGTGCCAACATACAAAAAAGGTTGAGCGAGAACCAGAATGAAGCTGGAGATCGCCGGCGCGAGCTTAATCTTGCTCGGGTTAAGCTTGAAACCCTAGAGCTCGATGAGCGCGCCTGGACCCAATGTCATGGTGACTTGAGGAAGATCGCACACCAGACCATGGACAGGCGGACCGACCCGAACGCTGATTCGGGTTTGCTTCGGACGGCTTTGCAGGGATTCCCTGAGCTGATCAGCTCTCTTGTTCCGGCTGGGACACCGTCGTATAAGCCTCTTGGATATGCCCCGCCGTCGCCCACCTTCTCCGTCGCTTCATCGCCGATTCATGATGCTGATCAGCCCGTAACCAGCAAGGCAGCGGCTCCTGCGTCCACTCCATTCCGTTCGCCGCTAGCTTCGAGATCGGTCTCGTCGATCTTGAGTTCGGTGAAGCGCAAGCAGGCAAGCATATTGAAGAAGAAAATGGTTCCTGCCAAGCGCTCTCGTCTCGTCGCTGACTCTGACGACGAGTCGACAGATTTGGACAAATGGACGCTAACTGCTTTGGCCAGATCACGCAGCGCTGATCGTCGAATTCCGGTGGCGGCCTCGTCGGGCTCAACTTCGCTGACCCGGGCCGTCGCTTTGCTTGACTCCGACGGCGATGACGGGGACGATCTGGAAGACAAGCGACCGGCTCCGGCTGCTTCTAGCGCTCCTCCGTCCGCCGGTACGACGCCGACCACCCTACCGCCCAACTTCACTGGCGTATTCGTTCCAGCGGACGAATCGCCGATCAAGCAAGACGACTATAGTTATGATCCGAAGGCGAAGTTCATGGATCTATACGTCGTTATGCAGGGCAAACCGTCGAAGACCCATCTGGCGACCCGACGACCCTGAAGTTCCGATCAGGTATGGGATTTAACGCCTCTGGTTCTTTTGGTAAGACGCAAACTCGCCCCTCGCTGTTGGTCCCGTCCGCCAGGGTGGATTTTTCCGATCAGGTCGCCTGCGCCCAAGGACACGCACTGGCAACCGGATGTGCTGACACCAGGGGCCATCAAGCTTTTGATTGATTCAGAGCCTTTATGACGCCTATGTCCGGGTTGGACTTTTCTGATCGCCCCTGGTTTGTAGATCTGCAGGGACACCTGGCCTCTATTATCGGGAACATGTTCAGGCGAAATGGGAGGCAACTCAACATTTCCCGATCACAGCGAAGATGCGTAAGGACGCCTGGCTTGAGCACTACTATCATGCTCGCAAGCGCCAACGCACCAAAGCCGGAGCTGCTTGGGCCGTGATCTGTGACTATGTGGTCGATGGGGTCCAGCGCGGCAAATGCGACTTGGACGTTTTCTTGTTCTCTGCCGTGCTGCATCTGCCTGTTCCCCGGGCGGAAATGCGAGGCGTCAAGCCGACGGCGGGGATTGGTATCCTGGTCATGGGCACCCAACTCCGATTGGCACGTTGCGTGATGCTTTGAAGTTTGCCGATCGCCAAGAGCCCTGGCGGAACCAATACCGCTAAACCCCATGGATCATCCGGCGCTCAAGATCTCCCGTCTGCGCACGAAGTATATTCCGTAATTATCGTGATAACTAGCTTTCGTTTCATTCTCTTTTTAATCATTAATATATCACGACAGCACTCTAATAACTTCCATGTTCCATATCCACACTTCATGTCCAGTTTCCAGCGTTATCGTCATCTTGTAGATCGATCGTTCATATGCACGCGAATGTTGTTTTCGTCAATTATATGTATATACATATCCTTTGACTTTGAACCAGCTCAATCAACTTGATCTCAACTTGTTTGACCATCACCATTGGCTGCTCCATCACAATATGTCAACCCAGAGTATTGAGCTCCTGGTGGCACTCTTCGTGAGTTTGCATTACTCCAAATCGGTTTCGTCTCACCCGATCACGTTCAAACTCCCTTAGTAAAGGTCCACAGTTCAGATCCCGTTCATCTACCCACCCTGGATCGTTGTAACCTTTCCACTGAACCAAGTAATCACGATGGGTTCGACCGAATCGGGTATCCAAAATCTTTTCCACTTTAAATTCATTTTGATCCAACGTTCTTTCCCAACTGTCTTCGGGCAAGATAGCTTCGTTGAAGTCAAACCTTGGCTGATCATCGGATGACAATCTGGTTTTTGGGCGATCGGGGTATTCCCGGACTAGCATCAGCTTCGACAAGTGGACGATCGGGAAAATTCCGTAATCGGTACCAGCAGTGATTAACCGGGCAGCATGGTCGCCGATCAATTCGGATACACGGAATGGTCCATGCCACAAATGCGCTAATTTCCTGGCGTATCCTTCTTTCACGCGATCCAAGTAAAGCCAGACCTATGATCCCGGTTCGATATTATGCGAATCGGCTTTTTTATCATTATTCCGATCAGCTCTCTCTTGGATCGCCCTCCGCAGTCGTTCATTCACTTGTTCCCGCGCATGCTGGTAATGGCGCTGGAGTCCCATACACCATCGACGAGCTTCGCGATCTCAACCTCGGGTACATCCGACGGGAACCACCGACTCGATAGTAGATCGGGGGTCCCAACCATACGCCAAGGAAAACGGAGTATCTCCCCTGATCCGATCGAAAGAAGAATTCAACGCAAACACCAGTCTCTCTGCATACTCATCCCAATCTTGTTGAGCGGAATCCGCGACATACATCTTAATAGCTCTGGTTAGCGTTTGCACCATACGCTCGGCCTTACCGTTCGCCTGCGGATGGTAGGCCATAGTCGCGCTTTGTTTCTGACCAAGCATCTGATTGAATGATCGGAAAACTTCAGCCATAAAAACCTGGTTCCCGATCGTGCCTGATCACCTCACTTGCTCCAAACCGCCTAAAAACACATTCCTCATAACTGCAGGCGACTTGTTGGGCTGTTCAGGTAGATCCCGCTTTCGCGATCACCAATCCCGTGAGCAGATCAGTCCAAATCAGCAGTTCTGTATTGCCTTTGAACGATTTCGGCAAGGACGGTATGTGATCCATCGCTATCACTTGGAAAGGGTAAGTCGCTTGGATGTTTCCAGGTGATCTAACCCGGATATTCGGCATACCCTTCCCGGTTTCGCAATCTTTACAGGTTCCGACAAACTTTTGGACACTTCGATATAAACCTCTCCAGTGGAAATGTTTGCGAATCCTGTGGTACGTCCGACCCACGCCCTGGTGACCACCCTCTAAACTGACGTGATAATGATGCAAGATATCTACTTGTAAGGTCTCCGGAATCACAAGTCTCGCTGATCGGTCCAGATCTGCGTCGGCCTGATCAGCTTGGGCATAGTAAAACAACAAATCGTTTTCGTCAATCTCATAGCTGGACGCGATCTTAACACAATCGTTTGCTTCATTCTGACTCAATTTCTCCAAATCTCCATTCAGAAAAGCCTTCAAATCAACGATCCATTTTTCTTCGTCTTGTGCCTTGAGAATTCTTTCAATCCGCATTTCCTGTACTATTTCTTCTGTTAGGCTTTCTCGAGAGAGCGGCCGGTTAGGTGTTGATCTGGCTCGTGATCTCGTCATGATCGAGACCTGGGCGGCTTCCTGTTTATCCTCCGCATGAATCAGCTCGGGCAACCTATTGATCTCGACCAATTCCTCCAGCAATGCTTTATCGGTTACCATCGAACCAGTCTGATCACGCATGGCCATCGTGGCTAGGTGATCCGTACTCCGGTTCAAATCGCGTTTCACATGTAAGAGGTCATGAATTGGCCATCCACATAGAGCTTTCATAACACGATCATTCAACAAATTCAAACGCAGAGCCATGCAATCGATTTCTCCGGTGATCCGCCCAATTACCAGATTTGAATCTCCACATATGATTACTCTTCCAATCTTCTGCTCTTGCAGGAGATCTAAACCTAGCAGCAGACTACGATATTCGGCTTCATTGACTGTGATTCCCGGGGTATGTCTGAACCAGCAGACATACAGACCAATCTGGCAATTTCCACAACAACGCGCTATACGCCCCTACGCCTTTCTTCACGCTCGCTGATCCGTCGAAACTTACAACGATCAGATTTTCCTCCGAGCCGACGATCGGTGGGGGTATAATGATTGATTCTCGCGGTTGCTTCCGAGAAGTGACCTCGATCAGAGCTTCATCGACTTCTGATCGGGGTGTGATACTGGCTGCTAGCGTACCGAGAATTTCTTCTTCACCCTTGGTGCATTTGATGATCTCCAAGGTCCACTGAGATAACAGCGCTGCCCATCGCCCCAGTCTTCCGTCTAACCCGTTCGCGGACAATAACCAAACCAGACTAGATCGCCTGGACAATACCTTGATCGATCTAGTCACCAGCATAGAGTAACAGACATCCAATATGCGTAATAATGCCAGCACTTCTTTATCCACAATACCGTAGTTGACTTCGTTCGGTTTTAATGTTCGGCGCGTGAACGTCACTGGGCAATATATTCCGTCGTGATCTTGGACCAGTGCGGCCGATATTGCCCATTTACTGGCGTATAGAATCACCACGGGAATCTTCTCCGGATCGAAATGCTTCAGTATCGGAGTCGAAATCATCTTCGCCTTCAGCATACTGAAAGCTACCATAGCTCGTTCCATATGACCCTCTGACCCTGGCACAGTTCGATCGATCAGCGATCTAGTCTTGAGATTCGATTCGATAGCTTCGGTTTCGCGACCAGTCTTACTTAGTGACTTACCCATTCGATCACATTCTCGTAGCCCATGGTAATCCACTTCCTTCAATTCGTATAATATGGCGGCATATATCGAGAAGTCTTCGATAAACCGGCTATAATAATTCAAGGATCCGAGAAAAGACTGCATAGCCTTCAGTGATCGGGGAAAAGACAGGTTACTGAGAGCGCCCAAATCTTTCGGGTTTGCTTCCAGGCCCTGAATCGACACATTATGTCCAAGGTAGGCGACCTTGGCTTGACCCCAGAAGATCTTGACTACGCTGATCGATAAATTCCAGCGTTCGCAAGTGTCAAGGAGTCGTTCGACCTTATCACATAGCATATCCCATGATGTTGCCGTAACCAAGATGTCGTCTATATATGATCGCTTTCCCAAAACTGATCGTCTCTGATCATGGTCGGGTTCGCCCTCCGTAAACACATCATGTAGATCGGTGGCTTCTCGATCGGCACTGATCTGGAAATATCCATAGGGAGCATTATCAATCAATCTCTGATAGATCTGTGGGGCGTTCTTTAAGCCGAACGGCATCCGGTTCCATTCGAAAATGCCGAAAGGTGTAACGAAAGCCGAAATCTCTCGAGCACGATCAGTCATTGAAACCACCCAGAAACCACTAGCCATATCTAGCGAACAAAACATAAAACTTTGTCCAGATCTTCCAGTAAATCATTGATCAGGGGCATCGGGTAGACCATCAACTTTGTGAGGCGATTCACCATTCTATAGTCGATACATAATCGAATATCGACCCCGTTCTTTTTTATCACAATCACAATCGGTGATGCCCACTGCGATGTTGAAGGTCGGATGATTTTTGTACTCAACAAGCCCTTGATCAAATCGGATAACTTTTCCCGGTATTGTGGCGCGACTTTGCGACAACGTTGAGCGATAGGTCTCGCATTTTTAACGTCTATATCGCAAACAGCTCCGTAAGCAGCTGGGGGTAGGGTGTTACCCTTCCCAATTAAGGGTCCGTCTGGTAAAATCCTGGATTTTCCTGTTTGCATACGCTGTTTTCTACTAATCCACTGGATTTGATCAAAACAGCGTTCACGATCAAACACTGTTTAACATTATCGTGGCTGTCTGGTAACCTACATGTATCCATTTTTTTATTTGGCAGTTTCACGTTTACGACAATACAAGATGGGTACAGCTAAAATCAGTAATGATGAGCCAAGCCATTGAGTGGCCCATTGCATGTTTAATTCATTATTAATTATTGTTATCTACCTACCTCTGGTGTATTTCCTATACTTTTTAGTGCATTCTATCAGATATAACATTGCGTCTTGCGCACCTCTTACGCAGAATTAGAAAAGGGTTCTACTGTATTAATATTTTATAAGTCATGTACCGGTACATACCGGTAAATCACAATCCTAAGACGTCAAACGCAGCTGTCGGCGCAAAAAAATGCAACATTTCAAAACCAATCATAAACGAATGGGCCTCAAAACACAAGACGACGATGACACCGTGGTCGGCGCGATACTCGTGTCGAAGCCGACGAACATGCCGCCGGTAGAAGGTATCTTAGAGAAGCACTAATTATATTTTAGTACTCTGTCACGGATAAGGAAGATTTAGTATATATGTTTTTAGCTCTTAACTTTAAAATACACCAGTGTCGTATTCTCTATCGACTACAGCGTACCGTAAAAATACATCCACTGTTTCGAAATACGATTCCGACCTCGTATTTCGGAAACAGCGGATGGAGGTCAAAAATGCGTTTGAAAACAGATGGTTGGCAAACCAGACAGCACACCCAACTCGGATAAAACAGTGTTTGCTCCGAAACAGTGTATTTTTTGCAAATCCAGTGAAATCCAGCGGATTTGTGGCCAACCAGACGGACCCTAATAAATGGCGCTTTTTCCAGATGATCTTCTTTAGCTGATCGATCTGCTCGGGAGTGTTCACTTCGGGATCACCGACCTGTAGATCCACCATGGTGACCTCTGGTATATTTGACGATACTTCCGGCAACACTGCCATCTGCTTCTCGATACCTTCAACGTATTGATCACCACCTTCATGTATACACACTTGTTCGTCTACCGGATCTACTTCCTCCGGTTCGGCATATATCTTTAACGACTTCGGCAGATTGATCCTCCTTTTTCTCCTCCGGATCATTTCTGAACTCATCACCATCATTTTCGCTCTCTGGA
>MIQA02006015.1:0-10280 GCA_001887855.2 Sclerospora graminicola
TACCGGTACTGCTCCTCCTCAGACTCGCCCCCAGACCGCTGGGACTCCTATTCTGAGCTAGTCGCATCCGACTCTCGGGCGACCATGCGGACGGCTCGGGCCGTCTGGTGGATGGCGGCCGGCTTCCTTGATCCGAGTTAAAACGGGACTTGAGCCGGCCAGTTTCAACTGCTGCCTTGGGACATCGCTTTTTGGTAGATGCAGCGTCAATTCCAGCTCTGTGGTGTTCTTCAATCGCAGTAACGCCAGCTGGTCTGCCAGCTCCCGATCGTCCAACGTGCTGATGAAATGTTCCACATGTTCACGAGCGGCTTCCGACCGGCTGGCATCTTCTTTAACCGGGATATTCGCCCTCATGCCAGCGACATTTAAGCGATGGAGATACTCCAGGGGGGTCTCATCCGCCCGCTTCTTGGTGTGAAAATATTGCCGCGCCACCGATGTTCCAGATCCACAGTATTTTCCTTCAAACGCATCGGCCAATCCCTTCCAATTAACTCCGATTTCCCGGATGTGCTGTTGGATCCAGTTTTTCGCTGGACCTTTCATCAAATCTCCAAAGTTCAGGCACTTCTCATAGTCCGACGTCCGGTCTCTGAGAAATGCCGACTTCGTCTTGCTCAGCCATCCTCGGGATTGGTCCTCATCTGTGTCTCGTCCAGTGAAATACTTTAGCTCGGACGTGGCAGATATTTGCACCCTCGTAATCGCTCCCGAATCCGAATCAAACGCTTGGGCCGAGGCCATGTGGGCTCGGCGAGCCATCCCAGGTCCAGGTCATCCGGATCGTAGTGGTACTTGGCCGACTTGACGGATTCCATATCCACGTCGCTGAGAGACAGCTTCCTATTCGTTGGTCGACGTCCGGTCCGGCGACCTGTCTGGCGGCTCGGCGGGGCGGCATGGGGTTCACTCTGCTTGGACTGCACCGACTCCATGTCTTCGTCACTCGGCTCCCTCGCATAGTACTGGACTGGCTCGGACGCCTGACTTCCACGACGAGCCGGCTGGTCCGGTGACTTCGGACTGCCGCGGCTGGCACTCAGCCGACGTTGCTCTTCCAAGTATCGTTCCATCATCGCCGAAAACATGTTATGCAGGTGATCCGGCACTTGAAGGCTCTCCTGGGGGTCGGCTTGAGGGGCGACTTGGGGGGCGGCCGGGCTGCCGGATCGACATTCCTTTTTGATCCGCCCATCCGCGTCTTCGTCTTCCTCCTTCGGTTCTGGATCCGCCGTCGCCGTCCGCCAGGCCTGTACGCTGTACTGGCTGGCGTTCTTCCGCTCGGGCGTACCCGGATCCTCACGTCCTCCAAGCCTCATGGCCGTCGCCACACGCGCTGCTCCCCTTGGGCCAAGCGTCATGCGGGTGATACCCACCGATGAGTCGGATGAGTCCGCTTCCGAAGGGGCAGACTCGTACTGCGAAGAACCTGAGTGTATCCCGGCCGGTCTGCTTGCTGCCGGCGGCGTGGACGGCGCCACTCCAGTCGTGGCTGTCATCTTCTTCGACGGCGGCGAGCAGCCCACTAGCGGTACCAAGCGGTCGTGCAGTGCGCTGGACGCCTCCTTCAACTTGTCCACCTTCAGATCAAACAGCTCGTTCGGATCAAACACGCCGGTGTTAATGCCGGCTTGTTTGAGTTGATCGAATAGTCCCCTGATAAGGGACACGTGGCCGTCTGAGAGAGTTGGGGGAGAGACGGGACCTTTCAATCCGCCTAGGATCTTCGGCCGTGTTATTTTCAGCACCTTATCCGTCCGCAAGAACTGCCCCAACTCGTGAAGATGGAAAGCACGCTCCAAGTCTGTATCCGTTGATAGGCCGCCCTGCTTTTCTTCTTCTTCTTCGAAACGCGGCCTATCTTTGCGGGTCGGATAATCCGATTCCTGCCAATCCGGTCTCTTTAGGGGTAGGTGGGCCGGATCGCGACTTGGTCCCGATCCGGCCGGCTTCCCACTCCGGTCGTATCCGACTTCCGCTTCTTCTTCCTTATTTTTTCTTTTATATCCATAATATGCATTTGTTTGTTAGGATCATGGTCGAGACCATGATCCTTCCTCGGACTATGGCGACTTGCACCATAATCCGATCCGGCTCCAGCCGTGTAGCGGCCGGCACTACAGTGAGTAGTACCGTAATCCGGCACAGTACCGAAATCCGCCCCCGGCGGAGCCTCTAGGGGAGTAACTTCTTCTTTAATGTCAACCTCGAAGTCCCCCAATCCGAGGCGACCATCGCATCCTTCCATCTTCAGCAGCATTGGGGGCGATATGCCTTCCCCCAATGCACCCGACACAACATCGTCAACAAATTTGACAGGTTTAGGTCTTTTGCCCGCTAGGGACTCGCGGTGATATCCAGGGTCACCAAGAGATCCGGGCACGCGCACCATTGTGGTGTAGTCGCTCTCAGAAATTCTTCCTGAGACGCGAACACCCACGGGGGGCCCAGACGACTGACTGTCGGAGGGGGTACTCCGTCCATCCGAGTCATGATCCGATCCAGCATCCGGCCGGCTGGATCGGTCACTGCCATCCGCTTGATCGTGACGACTCGGGTGTTCCATGTTGAAAGCTCACCTTGTTTACCCGTCAGTACTGGCGGTTGCGCTCTCTTGGTGGACCCTAGGGCGAAAAGTGTAAAATCCGTCGAATAGGGAGATGAGGGTTAGGACTAGGGGTAGCTCCTGGGCGGGAATCGTCACCGGGGAGCTCGACTGGCAATATACTTGAACTTTGTATACTGCCGGCTGGACCGAGAATAATCGATCGGCCAGCTAAACCAATAATAATGAAGGGTGAATCCAAACGTGTATATAAAGGGGAATCCAAATATAACTCCACACTCTTCCACAGAAGGCCAAAATGTCACCACTTCCCAATACTTAATACCGTGTTCAAAACACGGGCGACTTGAGGTGAGTATACGAAACGCCGCGACTCCCGGTCAGGGGACTTCCGGTGGGTTAACTTAACCTTCCCCGGGCAAACCAATAGCAGCAAGAGGGGACCTTGTTAGCCCTCCGCTGTGAACCAATAAAAGCGACTTGTGTCTAAGAAAGCGAAACGTATACTGATTTATCCCTATATCCAATACTCCCTTTTGTGTAACCTACCCCAAATAGCCCGGCTGAACAGTCATGTGTCTTACCCGAAGTAGCCCGGTTAACTCCGATTTTTGTGTACCCGCCCAACCGGTACACAAACCCCAGATGGTACCAGCCCGGCCGGTACACCGAACCTAGCTGGTACCAGTCCGGCTGGTACATCGAACCCGGCCGGATCGGCCGGATGGCCATCCATCTGAGCTCACTGGCCGCTGGCGCTAGCACTTCCTTGGCAGCTCCACGTCCGATCCGGGTGCCTCCTTCATCCACTAGAACACTCATCCTCCCTCAGGCCCCCTTTCGCTCATACCTTCCAACCAATCCACCACCAATCCGCCCCTCGGCCGTCCGCCATCCGCGGTCGTTCCGTCCGCCTAGCCCACTAGCCCCACTATCCACGTCTTCCGTCGCGTTCGTCCGGCCTGATTCCCGGCCTGGCGCCGTCCGGCCGCTCGTAGATGCGCTCGGCGACGGCTATCCGGCACCTATGCCCTTGGTCCATATTTCTGCCAATCAGAATGCGCCCTCTGGAAAGTACTTCACACCTTCCCATCAATTAATTCATAAGTCACTTTACCACAAATACAATTGAACCCTGTTTCAAACAGGTGAGCAAACAAACTTCAAGACTCCCGGTCAGGGGGCTTCAGGTGGGGCTTCAGTGACCTACCCCGGGTAAGCCAATAACAACGTGAGGGGAACTTAGTTAGCCCTCTGCTGTAAACCAATAAGGACTTGCGTCTTATAAAGAGAAACCTATATTGACTTTATCCCTAGAATGAAATAAGAACTTTAGTGTACCCTACGCAAAATATGGTCACCTACCTACATCTTTACTACCTTCATCATTTCCACCTGATTAACAAGTAGCGCCTCGCCCATGACTGTTGCGGTGATCCATCCTGAGCAGCCATTTCTGGAGCCTCTCAACCGACCCTTGACCAGCCGCCTTGCCGACCGCCCTTGTAAGAAGACAAGCCACTTGTGTCCGCTCTTGCTAGCTTCAGGGCAGCTTCGCTTTCCTGCGTCAGCACTCATCGCACCCAATTAAACTGACCTTTGGTCGTCCCCCGGGCTCGAATCAGAATCCACTCGAACTCATCCATCTGTACGGGCTTATCCCTTCCATCTCCCTTTCACATCTCGACCTGGGTTACTTGCCTTCCTCAACTCAGCCCCACCGAACTGACTCAGGGCAGCCACTTTGGTTGGAAATTTCGGCCAATCAAAGGGCCTCTATAGCTGAGTGTATCACTGCCCCGCCAGTTGATTTATCTTTGGAACCGCATCGCCACACCAAGAAAGTGACGCTTGGCTATTGCCTCGTCGATCAAAAGTGCATTCACGTGAATCGCGCAACACGACTCCGATGCTTTCGACAAGGCAGGACCCCAGGCGCTGACATATCGCAGGAGGAAGACGTACAGTTAGCTTGACGATCTCCTGAATTAAGAGGTCGGTGTAGCGCGCTGTGGTCATTGTCGTTTCACGCGCGCTAAGGTGGTTAGTATGGCTGCAAATATTCCGCACACCAAGGACGGACAGCTCAAGACCCCAAACAGTAGGTTGGGGTTCATCCTTCGTAGCTACGGCATCATCATGCGCAAGACGACGAACAAGCCGAAACAAATTGTTGAACTCATTGCTACCCGTAGTATTACTTCAGTAAGCACATACGTTAGATCATTTGCAAGTACAACATTGACGCACGTAACGTCGTCTACTTCGATTAGACCTCCATATTTGCCAACCACGACAAGAACAGTACGATCAACTAGAAGGGAACGGGCGACGCCGACATGCCCGTCAACTCCTACGGATTTGAGAATATTCGGCGCACTAGTGTCTTTGCCGTTCGCGGCGATAGTCCAAGATGAAACCTTGTGTGTTGGACAAGGCAAAGGTTGATGGAATCAGTACTAGCTTGGTGTGCTTGTTTAGATCATCATGGATTCTGATTCCCTTATTCATTACATGTACTCCATGTTCCGCTTCCTGAGGCAGAACAAGGTGCTGCTTGTGTTTGATTCCGACCGCGCCACATCAGCAAGAAAGTAAAAATCCACCTAAACCCTCGAAAGAACTTGTATGCGGTAATTCCGGGATCGTACCTACAACCTTGCGACTTGGGGTCTTCAAAACTCTCAAGATAAAGCTTGCGTGCATGACGGACAAGTGGAAGGACCATGGGCATACAGCTATACGGTCGGAGGCAAGGTTTGCCATCATCATCGGCTGAATGAAGGCTGTGTGTGTTGATATCATGGAGATTTCTACCGTCGCTGTTTCCGGAGCTACTTCTTGGGTGAAAACACGAACCGCGCTCTGTAGTGCCACGACGAGTAAGTTTCTTCGATTCCAACGTCTTGGTTTTGACAGCAACCCGGTCTTTGCAGTGGCTGACGACGACAGTGAGTGTGGTGAAGGGACACTGGAAATAATAAATTATCGGGCGCGCGTAATGAACTTCATCACAGCTGTGGTGAATCCGATTTCCAAATCAAGAACTGAAGTTCTAGGAGGGACTCGGGTGGCCCGGATGACCACTACTATTGGCTGCCCTATCAGGCAGGTGACCCAGATCCGGGTCAGGTGGGCTGCCCTATCAGGCAGGTGACCTGGATCCGGGTCTGGTGGGTTGTCCTATCAGGCAGGTGACCTGGTTCCAGGTCAGGTGGGCTGCCCTATCAGGCAGGTAACCTGGATCCAGGTCAGGTAACTTTCCACTCCGGTCATAGCAACATTCGGTTTTTCTTTCAATAGGTTGTCTTCTTTTAGCATCCGTAACGCACACTTGTTTTTTCCGGATCATGATTTTTCCTCGGACTAAAATGCGCTGCACCAGTCCAATCTGGCTCTGGTTGGAGCTATAAAATGAGCTGCACTATAGTCCGATCCGGCTCCGGTTAGAGCCTCTAGTGGAGTAATTTCTTCTTTGGTGTCGACCTCGTACTCCCCCAACCCGAGGCAACCTTTGCATCCTTCTCTCTTCAGACTCATTGGGGCTGATAACTCACCCTACACAGCATCCACAACATATTGGTTTTTACCGGTCTTGGTATTTCGCCTACAAAAGACTTGCGGTGATATCCAGGGTCACCAAGAGATCCGGGCACGCGAACCTTTATGGAGTAGTCGTTCTTGGAATTCTTTCCAGGGTTCGAACACCCACGGGAGCCCAGACGACCAACTGTCGGAGGGGATAATTCGAAACAAAACTACACACTCTTCCACAGCCAAAACTTACCTTCCCTTCGAATACTGTTATACCGTGTTCAAACACGGGTGATTTGAGTGAGTATACAGATACCAAGTATTCCCGGTCAAGGGACTCCCGGTGGATTTTATATACCCTCCCCCCAAAAAAACGGTCAGTAAGAGAGAGCTTAGTTATCCCTCTGCAGACAAACCAATGCGGAAAGAGACGCGACGACCTCATGATGGAACGATACCTGGATGGGCAGTGTTGGTTTGGTGCTGCCCGCCCTAGTTGGGTAACCACTTCGCTTAGATGGTTGGCTGGAGTCAGTGCGGTCAAAAGAGATACTGTCTCAGGGTGTTGAGCTGAATCTCCGGGTCGGGGCGCCATCCTTCCGGGAGACACCTTAATCGAAGATCCTTGATCAGCAATATTGACATGGGGTCGGTCAGGCCAGCTAAGCAGCACTACGACCCGGAAGACCTGAACTTGGGTAGGATTCGCCGAATGAAGGGACCAGCAAAAAACAGGATCCAGCAGCTAAGCCGAGAAGCTCGGATGATTGAAAACAACTGGTGGGAGCATTCAGTGAGCAGTACTGTGGCTCTGGGATGTCAGTGGTCCGTCACTTCTTCCATACCAAGAAGAGAGCGGATGAGACCCTCTTGGAATATCTCCACCGAAGGATGGAACATGTACCTGCCCGTTCTGACGTCTGCCTTTGGACCTCGCTTCTTCGCTCTCTGGTACGTCAGTAGAGTTAAATCAAGCTCAATGGTGGTTTTTAGACGTAGAAAAGCGAGCTGCTCTGCCAGTTTATGGTTGTCTAGCGTACTTATAAAGTGCTCCGCACGTTCGCGGGCAGCTTTACGGCTGGTTAGCATCTTCCTTGACCGGTATAATGGCCCTCATTCCAACAACATTCACCGACCGTCACTGGGTCAGCGCGGACATGCTGACCGAACAGTTGTACCAGTAGCTGAACTAGTCCTGCCTACGCCGTCTACGAATTGTGGTGAAGCGATCGGAAAATATTGGGACTGAAGTGGACCACACATGGCCGTTGATTGGTGACGATAGAACACTCATCAACATATGACGGTTGATGGGTGGGAAAAGGTTGATCACGATTAAGAAGAAAAGGTGGTGGCCAACGGATATTCACGACGTGGAGAAATCAGCCAAGTATGGTCGTTAAGCCCAGTCCCAGACACTGGCGGAATGATGGAGATCACGATCACGATCGGTATCACAGTCACTAAGTGGAGTTCCCGTGGATGAAATAAGAAGAGAGTGACTGTTGACATGACGTATCAAGGGCAGGTGACCAGCCGATCTCTGAATGGTATAGTGGTCGAAGTCGACCATGATACGAAGTTACGGCCTGATCGGCCTGTCATGCCCGAGCAATGAAGATCAGATGAGGAATGAAGATCGGGCATGTGGAGTGACAGGTTGTGTGAGTGATGTGAACTTTTGGTTGGTCCGAAGATGACGTGGCAAGGCCTGATCAGGCCTGATCAGGCCTGATCAGCCGAGATCGGTGTTGTATGGTTGTCCTGACGGGGTATTAAGATCGGAAGTGTGACTTAGAAGATGAATTGAGTCGTGATGATGATGACCCAGAGCGTTCCCGAGGTGAGCAAGGGCTGATCAGCCTGATCACCACCTGATCACTCGGTCGATCACTATGGCGATCGTGATCAGGGCTGATCAGCCTCTGATCAGCGTTGATATGCAAGGGCAAGCAAGTTCTCGGTTTGGTCGGACTATATATGAAGTGAACAAGTGCTGAAGAGCAGGTCTCAAGTGGTTTCAAGGTCGTTTGTTGAAGATCAGGATGGGTTGAAGATCTTTTGAAGAGTCGGGTCGTGATCATGGCAGAAGCGGTACAGATCAGCTTGAAGGTGCAGCCAGGATGGGCAAGAGGGTGTTACGCAACCGTGCGACGAAGTAAATAGGTTCGAAGTAAAGGTCAGGCATGAGTTGATGTATGGTACACATGTATAGGACATTGCATATATAATAACAGGTTTAGATTTTCCCCCTAAAGCAAAGAGTCGCTCCGCCACGTGTGCGGTCATTGGGAGCACAGGGTTGATTAGTCCCCTCTTGCTCAAACTATTTCCCGGTTAAGACGCGCTTCGACGCATTTTGGCTTACCGGAAGGCCCCCGACGGGTTTGTTTTAGGCACCCTCAACGCGCACGTGTTTGGAACACGTTAATAATATTGGTAAAGGTTTTGTGGAGATAACGTTTGTGGATTACTGTGGAAGATCGTGGATTGATCGCGTTTTCTTGGTTTCTTATTATCTCTCTCTCATTGGCTGGCCTGATCAGACGAACTTTCCTGATCAGTGCCTAGATACTGAATAAGTGTCGACCCCAACCCGTTCTCCGGTGAAGATTTCCACCCGAGGACACCACCCGTCTCGAGACGGTCAAACCCTCCGACCTGATCAAGATCATCCTTTTCGTCACCGAGTCCACCTAAGTGAGTGTAACCACCCCGATCAACGGGTACACAAGGTGAGATGAAGTTAAACATAGATCCTGACGAGCATGAAGACCGGCCAGATGACCGGGAGGATCAGATCAGTCACCACAATGGTGATTCATCTGATTCCGATGCTGATCAGGATCAACGGAGTACCCCCTCCGATAGTTGGTCGTCCGGGCCAGTGGGTATCCGGATTCCACCCAAGACTTCGGTCATGGATTTTGAAATCGGCTCCACCACAATGGTGCGCGTGCCCGGATCACTTGGTGACTCAGGATATCACCGTGATTCCTTTGATGATGAAAAAGATGTGAAAATCAAAGTGAAAGAAACTTTTTCGGGTGTATTGGAGGAAGACGTATCGCCTCGGATGCTGTCCATTTCTAAAGGAAGCGATGATCGACCTGGTCTGGTGGAGTGCCAGGTCGAGATTAAAGATGAAACAACTCCCCACATGGCCCCGATCGGGCCGATCTGGGTTATAGTAAAGTTGACTATAACCCAGGAAAGGATCGAGGTGTTAACCTTGATCCTATGCATAAGAAGAAAATGGAAAAAGACAGAAAAACATGGGGGCGGATCATTGCGATCCACCTAAAATATATGTGAAACCTAAACCGAAGATCTTCGAGGAAGACGAAGAGAAGATCGAACCAGCCGAGAAGACCACTGTCCAAGATGTGGAACGACTGTTCTATCTTCGGGAGTTTCACAAGTTCCTGGTTACCAACCAAGTGATGAAGATCATTAAGCCTAAGATCATCGGGAAGCTTGAAGGTCGAGCGACCCGGCCGGTGATCACAGGGAGTCAACTTGATCTTATCAGGAACCTCTTGGCGCAGATCGACGAGGTTGGCTTCACTACTGGTGCCTTCGACGCGAATATGCTATTCGATCTGGATCAAGAGACGATCAGAAAAACTATGACCACCTTGTATGATCATCTCGCCTCGTTACTAGGGGCGAACCCAGTGGTTCAATCGCCGATCGCGGATCCGTCGCACCGATCACAGTTGGTTGAGTATCCTATGGATATTGAGTCGATCTATCAATCGTCATCACAATCTGGAGCGGCATCCACCGACTCCTCGGTTGGGATCACACGTATGACGTTGGGCCCGAAAGGGATCAAGCAGATCGACCCCAAGATCGAGTCGCAGAACAGGAAGAGAAAGCCTGAACCTGGTAGAGTCGGATCGGACGATAGTTTTGAAGATGCTCAGGAAGTGCCACAGGCCAATCCGACCTCCAATACCGGTCCAACCAACATGCCGGAGGTCCCAGAGCAATTAAAATCCATGTTCGCGACAATGATGAACCGATTTGCGGGCGATCAGTATGGATTGCCTCAATACACACCTGGGCAAGGACAACCATGGCGATCGGCACCGAATATGAATCAGTCTGCTGAGAAATCGGTCAAGAGACCCGTGGATGTGGAGATGGAATCAGCCCGATCAGCCGGAATCGT
>MIQA02006017.1:0-23176 GCA_001887855.2 Sclerospora graminicola
CCGACTGTATCCAATATCGATGTCGGAAACACCTATCGTGCAGTGCTGCCGATGGGTTCCATCACAGTATCGGGACAAGCTGTCTGCCCTGACCAAGGGCATACGGTCGATAAGATATCCTTTCCGGCATCGCCGATCGTGATTGTTGTGAAGAAGAGATGCTTTTTTATCGATTATTGGGTAGTTGATCAGTTAGCAAACTGATAATGATCAACCCAATGCCCTGATCAATGATTTGTTAGGCGATCTGGAAAATGTTTTGTGGTTTTGCTCATTGGATATGGATCGTACTTTTTGGGTACTATCAAAACAGAAAGGTAATATCAGCATTTATGACAGCTTTTTGTCTTTTTGAGTGTAATCGGAAGCCCTTCGATCACACTGCAGATTTGTCAGTGCCTGATCAACAATCCTCTATATGGACATTTCCAGTTCAAGTCTGAATAGACCGGACGGAGATTCGGACGTGTTCTATGACGGGGAACCCGATCACGACCAACGCTCGTCTGGTCTGTATTCTGTCCGAAAGTGGAGAGGCTGGAACCAGTCGATCAATGTCACCAATGGGTTTGGGGTATATACCTAGGGCACCAAAGGTCGAGTGTTGGACTAGAAGACAACAGGAACGACTACCATATAATGAAAGTGACGCAATTTTTTTGAAAGTCAAATTACAGCCGGGTTATCGAAGACTTTCGATGCATACTGTCGTTCTGCATGAACTCCGACAGATTGACTTCCTCTTGACTAGCGAGCATGAAACAATGAGTTGTGGTTACAATGATCCGGAATTCTAGCTTCAAGGAAGTTCCCTTCCGTGTGCTTGACCATATTGTCGAGCAACGGCAACTTACCACAATGGCTTATCGGCGACAGAAAATGAAACAGCTAAACGGATGGTACATCCGATATGCGTGGTCAATATGTATATGATCGAATACGAGGCGACACGCTTTCTATCTAGCGTATGTATGGGATCTGCGAAATCTCTCTAGCGTTGTCGATTCCAACAGGTTGTATCTGGAGACGTGTTCAGGATATGGAGATGCCATGTGCAGAAGCAGTATCAATGTGAAAATGAACAGGTGAGCAATGGGCTTCGGGAAGAGACCAAGAGAAGGATAGACGCCCACAACAATCAAGTGTCACCACAAGATAAAGGCGGTTTTCAGTGTATGGCTCTATCTGGATCGCGTCAAGCCGCAATATGGGAGAAACTTGCGCACATGTGACACGGACCTTTTCGACGTGACCGAGAACCATGTAGCGGGCGGTTATATCCGGTACTGGTTATGACGTACTCTTGGTGGTGAAACTCGTTAAGAAATTCTCTGGGTGGCCGAATACACGGGCTGTCAATCCGATCGTGTCAACTTCGATGGAGCACTCTTACCTGAGGATATTTCCTTGATCATAACGAGTATGAGGTCAAGAGGATAGAAGATGCTCGGTCAAAACGAAGGACTCGCTACGGACCATTCATCGTGAATATCAAGTCTATTACAAAGGCAATGATCAGTCTTCCTGGATTGATGAAGCCAATCTAACTTGTGGAGTATTGCTGAAGGGATTTGAGCAATCCCATCATCACCGATTTTTTTCGCATGCAGAGTCAAGAAGTATACACGCCACGAAATAACTTATGATGGACCCAAAGGTCGATCAATCAAAATAAAATTTGGGAGGAACGTCGGAAAATAGGTGGTTGGTGGTGGCGACCGGAGTGACTGTGCTAAAGCCGATCTCGGAATTTCTTTTCGAGGCTCGAACACCGGGTCTCAGATCGGAGGGGGTACTCCGGTCATCCATATCGTGATCCGTGTCTGACCCGACCGGTCACTACCATCCGCTATTAGATCAACACAAGGCTTAAGGATTTTTGGCGCGTTGACCAGTAATTCTTGCTAACCCTATTATGTAACTGTGATGACTTTCAAGCACGCGGCTGGGTTTAGTTCTCGCACTCGTTGGTATTACCTTATCGTCATGTGCAAGTAGTGGACAGTAACGCGACAATCGGAGTGCCCATTTCTCTGGCAATGTGTGAAAAAGTTTGGATTTGGAGCCTTTTTTAAGCATTCAGACTACACCATTTCAGATTCAAGTTCGAAGAAACTAAGTTCCACCTCAAATCGGCTAAATTCAAGTTCGATCTGCCTCTAATATTTAATTTCAGATAACAAATATATTGTAGAAATCTATCTACTGACCAACACGCATGTCTTCCACATCGACCACCTCTACATGAAATTCGAGAGTAGTCACAGCATTTTGCCTAGTCTACAAATTGGTCAGCAGCGCTCTTTCTAATGCTGCGACAATGCTCGGCCATGGTAAGCTCTGGTAGTGTACTGACGATGTCCTTGCGCTCCGCCGTTAGGTTGACCTTCACGCGTGTCTCGAACGAACCGAAAGCACTCTCAATGGGATTAAGCGTTGGTGAATATGGGCGGAGGGGTAGTAAGGTCGCACCGGTAAGATTGCCTTCTGCAAAAAATGTGTGGTATGGCGCGTTGTCAAGCACGAGTTCAATGCGATCCAGGCCATATTTGGCGTCGACGATGACGCAAGTTATCGCTCAAAACGCCCTCCGTGTTCTTCCCGAACATCGTCTCTTAGTATTCAAAACCATTTTCATTGGTGCATGCAATAACGTGCATGTTTTACCACCCTCAGCATCTTTCGTAGAGCCGGAGCACGCACCTGACCTATCGATCGACTTGAATGCAGACAATACAGATAATAGCTAGTCCCATCCAAGTATATTATACGCTTACTTAGCCCTTGATACTCCTTCAGTTTGATGAGGGACTCTCCGTGTTAACTTGTTTGTGGGTGTGTTCATTTACTGAGGTTGCTTGTGAACTTGCTCCAAAATGTAGTATCTATCGTAAAGTTAAGTTTGGGCACCATCATTTGTGGCAAGCTCATCCGTCATCGCTTAGTGTAAGCTGGTAGTTTACGGTATACAGATCAAGCGAGTAATCCACGTGATCTCCGTAACTTTGACATAGCGCCTCCCTCCTTGAGGTCTTGCGTCGCCTTCGTCGTTGGCCTTGTTCATCCACTGCAGGCTCTGGTATGCAAGACTCCGAACAGTGCTGCTACATGCTGCCAATGTCTCTCTTCCTCCGATGCGGCCAGCACACTCGCCTTCACTGGTGGAAATTTCTTTCCTCGCATCGCAATCGAAATATGAGCTAAGATTTTAGTTGTTCAGGGGAAATAGCGCGGTCTCAACTTCCCGCCATAAAACACAAGACGCTAAATGATACTCCAGCAAAGCCAAATTATAAAAAAATTCGAGCTTAAATTTAGCAAACTTCGTTTCTTCGAGCTTGAATTTCAAAAGGTTCACTTGCGTTAAGTTAATCGACGACACGTTTGTTTAGAAAGCGTTATGAGGAAAACAAGTATTAATACTTCATAATAGAGTTTCAAGCAACGTAGGACAACTTCGATTTGGCTGATAGTGTCAGCTACATCTACATGTACTTGCACTGGCGTACAACTTGGATTGTATTAGGTCAGATTACATTGATTCCGGCAGCTAAATATAATGTGATGTATTGCTAATCATTTAAAAACTCTAATACGAAGGTAAGGACCAGGGCTGGTAAAAAGCTAGATTTTTTGGAACCGAAAAGTAGGTTTGAATAAAACCTGAATACAACCTATATAAAATCTAGATTATGCAGTTTGCACAGCTCACATGTTAGGGCAAGCTTGACTCCCTCTTAAAATGATAAATATATATCAAATTCTACGAGAATTCTGTTGTTGCGTTCGGGAGTCATCAATAAAGTGGCAATAAGCTCACTGCAAATGAGTCCTGAAAATCTATGATGTTGGGTTGAATTCTGATACCGGTATTTGATGACTCAACGATTAAAACCTACTTTTGTCAGCCCATTGAATTTTAGGTTTTATTCCAAACCTGATTAAAACCTAATGAATCTAAACCTATGCTTGCCAGCCCTGTTAAGGACTGTATTCCATATAACGTTTTCTAAGCAAAAATGCCATTATTGTTTTGTTAGAGGACGATTATGACTATATCGAGTTGTCGGCTTGTCCGAATATAAATATACCCCAACAGAACCTGCACCACTCGAATGGGAAAGGTTACAGATCCCGCAACACAGCGACCCGCAACCATATGGTCGGACAATAAAATTTCCATGAATATACAGTGTATATCGAGCACAAGAATAGGTGCCATGAACATGCGTCATCTGCACCGCTGCCGGTTAGACTATAAGCTGATCCAACAATGACCAGTGAGTAAGCAGTGTATTTAGGGATAAATACATTGTAAGGAAGAATTTTCAGCGCCTATCTATGTCAAGTAAAGGAGACGATCAACATAGGACATCCACTTTCAGACACACCATGGATCAGAAATCCGTAGCCAAATAAACGTGAAGACGTTACCAACTTTTCATTACCGGCGAACAGATTCTGAGACCCTAGTCCAAAATGTTTTATTCCCACTCTCGAATCTGATGTGTCCCACTCCAGATGAAGGACAGTATTGGACCACGAATCCATTCTTATACTAGTACGATGCTAGTGCTACAAGGAATAAATAACGAATATCTCGGGTACTTCATTCTATTAGTTGATTCTCATAATGTCTGTCTAATTTTACTGAATCTACCTAGCACGTTGTATCAGCTAAAGGGTTGTGGCCATGGTGTAATGATTGCTATCTCCGCGTTGGCCCTGGGACTATTGTGTGTGTCTGCCACGCAGCTTTCGTGCATGCCACAACAGACTGTTAAAGAGTCGGAAATTGACCAGGAAGAGGACGAAGAGATGAAGGTATGTACGTTGCGAAAAGAGAGAGACGACTTTTTTGCCTCGTAGACTCATTGCTTTGCATTTTTATGGTTATACAGGATGAGATTGATCTATTGAAAAAAGCAAAATATCTTGATGTGCAAGATTTTTTCAGTCCCATGCAAAGTTGATCCGTCGTAGGCGCCTATGTATCAAGATGTGGTTAGTTTGCGGTTATTACACTCATTTACTGTGGGGCTTTTCTAGAGGTATAACAGTGTGGTGTCTTTCTTTTGAGTGCAGCGTCTGGCGTTGATGACCCCCACATTAGCCTTGGAAAATACTTAAAAAAAACGAGCCAAAAAAACGATTCTACCCCTACGCGAAGAAAAGCTGGACATGACATGCAGATTTATTCAACAGAAGGCAGCAGGCTTAGACGTTAACCAGCCGCACCAGTATTCAGACACGTTTGAAAAGTTTGGCAAGCATTACTGTGTCAATTTTGCTATCTCAAAATATGCAGTGTGTTTCAAGTTGGACGCGCCCTCTACGAGCTGATTACAGGAAAAGATGAGGCGCTAAACTGTGCCATGGGAAGCACAACGATACGTGAGGTATGTCCGCAATCATATTTTCTTCCCTAAACAGAAAGAAAGTTCACTAATGGTTATAGTCACATGCTTGCCTGGTGTTGTTATACATTTTGGTTTCTATTTGATGCGGTTGGTTTCCCTTTGAGATTTCCCCCGCCGAAGTTGCAGAATCATTCTCGACTCGTTCAGTACCGAAATTTGGTCCGTACATTTTAGCAACGTCGCTCTGAATTATCCTCAGGCCCTGGTACAAAACTCAGAAAGCCATTCTTATTCTCGAAACAGCTGACGCCCACTGAGGAACGTTAACCCTCCATTCTCAAACGAGAATTTCGTGCCGAGCGATTCTCAAAACCAAAAATGATTCTCAGGTATTATACTGTTTTATACGCAATTGCACTTCCACATATATGACCCATTGACGACGACATATACACATTCTTGATATCTTCTTTCACAACTTTCGCCTTCGTCTTTGAGGAAGCATCGGTCACGTAGGAAGCATCGGTCACGTCTCTTGCCTCTGGAGAACCGGTCATTGCACTGAGACATGAGCACAGGACACTCGGACACGGCGACGACATCATGTCCAAGTTTGTGAGAGGGTCCAGTTCGATGGAATCATCCATCTGCTGCTCATGTGCCGTCTGATTTTCGAGCTTCTTATTGTACGAATCTACTTTTACCAGTTTGTGGACGTGTACCGGAAAATGGAAGTTCCCTTGTACGTACTCACACAGTTCTTCCAAAACTCAAAACTTGATATAAAGCAAAACAAAAGAGTTGTGGTCCACTCCCCCGTAAATTGAACGCGGATTTTTCAATTTTTCGAGCTGTCTGGAAGCCTCGATTGGCAAAGTACGTTGATACGTCAATGCTTCTCCTGTATCAACCTTTAAAAAATAGTCGTACATAAAGGACCCAAACCTTTTTACGTGTGGAAAGCGATATAATAGCCCATTTCCAATATCGTAATAGGTACGCTCCATCTTCTCCTTAGCGCATGCCATCTTTACTCGGCAAATTACCGTTTGCTTTTTTTACCCGGGGAAACCTCCGTTTACCGGAATGGGTATCTTGCAAAAGTCCATTTTTTGATCGGCTCTAGAAATTAGTATGGGGAAATCGCTAATCCGTACCCTTAATTAACCATCAATTACTAATCAGTACCCTGCTCGAATAATTTTGCTAATAGGTACCCAAACCCGCTCTTTTTCCCAATGGCCTTACTAATCGGTACCCGTGGTCATAATTTCAAAATGAGGCATGCTGGAACTAAATAGCATTACAGAATCATTCAAATCCAGCATCGAAAATAACACCACGTAGTATTTAATATGCATTCAGATTTAGAAGCAAATTAGCATTACAGAGCAAGTGATAAGCGTTCTTATTCGTGTCCGTCCTCGCACGCACATCAAGCGACACGATGGCCAACAGGAGTACCGGCGGCTAGAAAGCCGAAGAGGCTGAGGAAGAGAATGATCTCGTGCAAGGAAAGACTACGCCACTATGGCGAACCTTCGTCGGGCGGTCGACAGTCACTTTGCGTCAATCAAGTGCGGGAACGTGAAGCCGACAAACAACTCATACAAGCTGAAAGTGCTTTGCACTGAGCACGTTGAGTGACCTATCTTTCTGTACGGCTACAAGAAAAAGAGGAGGCACGGTCGTCCAGAGCCACAAGTGACGATCACTTCTTTGATAAACGAGCACTCTATGAATTTTGTTAAAAAAATGCACCGGAAGCGCAACGCGTCCATGGTGTCGCAGATAGTGCTCAGACCCTTTGTTGAGGAAGATATGTTCTTGACCGAGAACAAGGCACCCGCTAGAAAAATTCAAACCCACCTTCGGACCAAGCACGGATTGCATGTCTCATACAACATTGCATGGAGAGCGCGAGCAGAAATATTGGAAAGAACTCGTCTACACTGCCGAGCGAGCTACATGTTCGTGCAAGACCGGCTCGAACGGATGAAGGCAGCTAACCCCGGAACAACAACGCGGTTCGAGCGTGACGAACACCACCAGTATCACCATGCTTCTATCGTTCACCATGCGTTCAACATAGTAATCAAGCACTTGCTCCCTCTTCTTGCACTCGACGAATGTCACCTAAAGACAAAGGATAAGGGTACGATAAACATGGCGTCGGTCATCAGGGGCAACTTTGATATTTTGATTGCGGGCATCGGCATCTTGAGCCGTGCAGAGAACGGCGTGAACTGGAGCTGGTTCCTTGAAGCTCTCGTTGAAGCGCTCCCCATGTGACTGATGTGTACCAGCTGGTAGCTGTAAGAGACCGTGAAAAGGGGCTCATGCCTGCTGTAGCGCTGCCTTTTTTTTAACTTGCCTACCATTCTTACTGTTTAGTGCACAACAAACAAAATATCCAAAGCTAATTTCACGTAAGCCTTAGCAAGGAAGCTCATGCTCTCGCCAAAGCTGCTACATCTGATGACGTGACCGAATGTTGGTGGTCATTCAAGAGCAGCATGGCGATGTTCTTAACTATTTGACAAAATGGCCACAGGTCGTTGTTTTTTTTTCGTTCCTCGCTATGGTATTGTTACATCCAATGCTACCGAGTCTATGAATAACTGGATTGGGAGCGAACGTGGGCTTTCACATTTTGCTGTGTTCGTAAATATTACAAGGCGAATAATGGAGTGGATGGCCACGATCAAAATCGTGAAGGGATATCGTCACGTCGTTGCGAAGGAGATGGATAAGATCACAGCAGACTCAAAGAAGAGACCTGTTGTGAATGATAATGACAAGCTGTTCGAAATTCAGAAGTCGGATGGGCCATTTTGAGTGGTAGACCTTGACGGCCGAACAAGTTCATGCGGCGAATGGCAAGAGAACCAGTACCCATGTGTCCATGTTATGACTGTCATCAAGCAGGAGCAACTTCAAGAGCTACATTACATGTCGCCAGTGTTCAGGTCCGGGTGCGTAACCGAATTGACCACTAAACCCGTCCGCTATACCGCTCTGCAGACCATCTAAGAACGGTGCAGCTTCGCAGTAGAGGCGAGATTGCTGTCGAAGACTCATCAGTAATCTGCTCCAAGTGTAATGAGAGAGATTACAACATTCGTACGTGCGACAGACGCCACGCGTTGCGACAGGCCAAAGGCCGTGCAGTTACCGCTGAGCAAACTGTGACAGGCTCCGCCGTCGAAACGACGACAACTGTGACAGCAGAGATGATTGCAAATCTTCAAGAAGACTTATCGCGTGCTCAGATGGCATCCAACGACTCCGATATTTCTGGTCTCTAGACCGCATCTTGGATACCGACGTGAGTACGTAAAGGTTTCGAGAAATGTATTATTTGAAAAATTGCACCATCGCCAAACATGGATGGCTCTTGAGCAAGTTCCTTGATACTCTCCACATCCGGCGCAAGCGACTAAGAATTTTAAAAAGAGACATCGTGATCTTTGCACATCGCAAGCCCACACTGAAGGATCTAATTCGCTTCCCTCACCTAGAATGTTTCAGTTAATGCGCACAACCCATATTAGTCGGGCGCATAAGCTCGTTCAGTTCAATGAATCGCAAGAGGCCAATGTTTTTTTGTTCATGATCCATTGCAGCTGTCACCAAAACTGCGCACTAACCGATACTTCTCGAATATCTTGTGATTTATTCATATCATTGATTGCATTTCTATTTTCTATCACGCCGACGACGAGTGAAATTGCGCTGTACTTGTGGTTTATTCCCCGGAATCGCCTTAATCGTTCTGTATGGTCGGATCAAAGCTCTGACGCAGCTAATCACTCTTGCATTGTCGAATGAGCTCTTCAATGTCATTATTCAGCATCTTCTTCATCTAATAATTAAATCCACTGGCGTCGACGGCGTAGCGTTTAATACCAAACAACAAATCCGCATCCATCTTGGGATGCACGTATAATATTGTGCTTACTGCTCGTATATCCACTGAATGTCCGTCCACACGATTTGGTACAAAAGTTTTGTTCGCTTCTTCTCCTTTAAGCCGACAATTCTTATCGACCGAGATGAAAATCTGTTATTTTCCGTTGTCTCAATGAGATCCAGACACTGCTAAGTCAGTGTTTTACAAATCGATCCCCTCTGTCGCGTAATCATTCTGCTTGACTTTGAGCATGTGCTGATTAAAGTGGCGTCGAAACTTCTCATTTGCATAGTTTACACAACTGCTGAAACGGATTCCACTCGAATTTGTCAAGCCCATAGATATCCAGCACATAGATACAGCACCATTTGCATTGATTGCGCCAGATCATACGGTTTGGCGGTGCCTTTAACAGCGCGTCTTCGCTTACTTTTTTTAGTCGTGATCGCATCATTTAAGTTGGCTACAGACTTGTGCTCGTCGATAACTGAGTAAAAAAGTTGTGTGTGTTGACCAGCTGGGTGGCCTTTTCAATCTGGTGCTGACTCGGCGGCTCAGCGAGACCATAAGCGATGTTTCCGCGATCATGCCGAAGTAAAACGTCGGTTCCTGTCCCACCAAGCCAATTTGATGCCACATCCAGTTCAAATTCAGCTCCTCTAAGTTGTGTCCGTCCAAAAGCACTTGCCCCACGACGGGATCGTAAAAGCGTTCAATCAATGACACAATCGTGCTCTTGCCACCGCCACTCGGGCCACAAAAGGCGACCGTTTCGCCAGGATCAATCCAAAAGTCACATCAATATCCGGACGTGCGAAACACAATGTTCTTAATCTCAAGCCGTCCTGTGACCATAGCAGGACGCAGGCCATCGGCACTGAATGAATCAAAGGGCACCACTCGATCACGAAGGGCACAAATCGTCGAGTCTGCTCTGAAAGCTTTCAGAGCATCTCCAAAGTAGGTTGACGCATAACGGATTATCCGAATCGACCTGGTAATGGACATCAACGTGCGCATCAAGGGAATGAATCCAATCGCTCCATCATTCACGTTTTTGGCACCAAACCAAAAAATGACCGCATACGTGGCCATCATAATGAACGATCTAAACCCGAGTAAGAGAGCAAGCATTTGAGCCTATTTGCCCCCTATATGCAGTCGATCAGCAATGTTTGTTCCATGCTCAGCGCCGCCACCGAGCGAATGTTGCTCAAAACGATCGACGCATGAGCGCCCGGAATGGCCAAGTCGTCCGAGACGAGCTCAGTGCCTTGGATATGTTTCGTTCGCATCACATGACCAAGGAGGATAAACGAATAATATAATGAGCGAGACGAGCCAAATGCCAAAGGAAAACGAGCTCACAAGCGCAGCAATTAACGTAAACATGACCTGGAACGCTCGAGATTGGGAATCGCCCGTCAAAAAAAACTAGACTTTGTCCGGGTTGGTCACCAAATCCGCGGTCAAGGCACCTGTTGCATGCTTCGTTTTATCAAAGAAACCAACATTTTTACAGCATATGCCTGTGATATTCATGCGACGCAAGAGCGACGTGATTTTCCGCTCGGTATACTTAAAGCAGTAGGATTGAATCAACGTGACTATCGCAACGACCGCAGCACCTACGAGATAAAGGAGACCATAGAGCTCGACGTCGTGATATAATATCGTTAAGTGCGAGCGATCGCCAGGCTTTTTGTACGCGTCAAAGTGCTCCGTTATGGTCGTGATCATGTCGATAATCAACAGAGCCGAGGCCGCTACGGTGATGCCACTCACAAGCTTCGCGACCAGCCCAATGCTGAAATACTTGGCTTCCAGTCTATTCAGATTGAGAATATCTCACAGCCCAAATGGTTTGTTGACGAGGACATCCGTCTACCGAGCTTGAGTAGTCTTGGCAATCTCCACCTTTTCCGATCCGCCACTAAAAAATAACTGTACGCAATCCCTTCGAGCTCCTCGACCCATTTGTCTTTTCCAGCTCGCCGTCGTCTCGTGAACGCAATTCCTGGATACGATACATGTTGTGATAAATACCATGCTCCAGTCGCACGAGCTTGTCATGCGTCCGGCTCTCGACCAGCTTTACTTCTTGTACGACCACAATCTTATCCGCATGACGAATTGTACTCAAACGATGGGCAATCACGAGAGTGGTCATCTTTGTCGTGACCATTAAATTGTTCAGTGCCGCTTGGACAATCTCTTTGCTCTCATTGACTAGCGCGCTCGTGGCTTCATCGAGGACCAAAATCTTTGGCTTTCAAGTAATCGCACGGGCAATGACCACGCGCAGCATCTTCCCACCCGAGAGTGACACGCCTTTTTCGATATAACGAAGCGGAACAGATTATTGTCGGTTACATAGATTATTGCCGACAACGCCTCTTTGCCGAAAATTGCTCTCTGATGTGTATTTAAGCGCTCTGATTGGCTAAAGAGACGAATTACACGGTTTATTGCCGATTTATTGATCACGCTTGCGAGCTGCGATTTTCACGCCACGCAGTTTCGGCAATAATCTGGATAAGTCTTTTTTTTACCTTACAAATTCCCTCTTTTTCAGGTGGTTCAGCTTGGTTAATTTAAGAGCACCAAAAGCTAGCAATAGATCCCAAAATAGACCTTGATTTCTTCTTTGATTCTATACACTCCTGAGATATTCTGGATCCAAAAACAGCTGGGATATAAAAAATTTACTTAATGGTCGAAACTCGGCAATAATCCGTTTCGTTACGTTACTCGTTTTAACGCAAATTATGACCAAGGGTACCGATTAGTAAGGCCATTCACAAAAAGAGAGGCTTTGGGTACCTAGCAATAATTATTCGAGCAGGGTACTGATTAGTAATTGATGGTTAAGTTAATCAGCTCCCCGATTCGGTCTTGGGGTCGACCTGTCCGATTCCTATTGTAGCGCAGGAACTTTTTATTTTTCGTTTGCCTCAGAGTCGAGGCAACTCCATCCGATAAGGTCATAGGTTCTGGGCCTCCACTTACGCTTGGTTGCGGGTGGTATTGATGTGGGACGAAGTTTGAGCTTCGTCTATTGTTAGCGATTTCCCGAATAAATATTTAAGCCAGAAAATGGGTCGGTTTCAAAACAACTCTTAAGTCAGTATTGACCTGCCCGGTCATTTGATTTCCCGACGACTGCTGGCTTGTTCACAAGGCAATTTCTTAATGCACTACATCAAAAACAGTGCTAAGCGCATTGATGACAGAAATTATGTGTACGCTATGCCTTTTTTGTAAAGATCAGGTCTATCTGAAATTCTGGGTACGTGCCACGGATCATACCGTATTTAAATTATCCTCTAAATAGAAGTAAATACCTGCTTTGCAGACAATACCAAGTACTTATTCGCAGTCCCGATGATACATGTCAGTTCGCCCCGCGTGGTCTCTCAACGCCGATTCTGAGCTTTCTCAAGGGCATGCAAGGATGTACAGGATAAATACGTTTTTTTGCAACATTTCGGGAAAAGCTTGTTAGCTTTAACAAACATAGGACAGTGGAACCTGGAAATCCCCAAAAAGTGACCTGTTTCTTTTTGAAAATTTATTTATTTTATTTAAGTGTCAACATTGGACCGGCTCATTCGCTATGATTTAAGGTCATACCACATCTTACATTACTAATCGAATTTCTTTCGAATTCGAACAAAATTCTTGCAGCTCTTGGTCCTGTCAATGTTGTGTTTATTGAAGAATATGCATCCTACCTAAACCATCGAGAACCGAAACCATGCGTTCCAGCTATTTCTTGGTCCTCTTCGTAGCTGGCTTCGTCGAGAGCTGCGCTGCCACATCCAACACTAAATCGCAGATGTTCAAAAGGTCGATCAGCGAAAACAACGCTCTTCGTCATCTTCGTGTGAAAGACCCCACCGATGAAGAAAGAATGGATAATTACAACGCCATGGCCGCCGAGTTGGCGAAAATTAGTGGATCACAGTGCCGTCGCCATTGCTGCTAATGCATTGAAAGAGGCCACTCAGCGCGCGACAGCAGAGGGGACGCAAATAACCGTTGATAGAACTGAGTTGAAAAAAATATTTGACAAAATGTTACTTGGAGCATTTGGCGAAGGCGTGCAAGTTGACCCTGTTTTGATCGATAACATGTTTGAGAGACTTGTTAAATCTTACGAAAGAGATCCCCGCTGGCTTGCTTCGAACCCGTTGCCCAAGAATTCGGAACACTAACGGATTACCGACGCGGCCCTGAAAACCAGATGCGTACCAATCAAATTATCTTCATCGCTGATCGTCAGCGAGAAGTAAGGCCTTTGATTCTTCTCTCTTGTAGGCAGCGCGCGAGTGTCCTGCCTGTTCGTGTCTCCTTCTTATCGGCAGTGGCATCATTTACCAGATCGTTTCCAAATGCTATACCATTCCTAGCTTCCATTTCCCCTGCTTGTGCGAAATAAAATGTCAGCTCCACTGCAAGACTAAGTGGTCAGTTCGCTTCTGATCGTACTTAGACATCAATATTGTCCTCTCCTCTGGGATCGAGTAGCTGGGTCACTACACCACGGAACTGGGACGTAATACTTACTTTGTCTTATCGTACAGACGTTGCCACGACGTAGAATCAGAGTGCGAAAAGTAATATCCTAAGTCTCGAGTGTGCATGAAATGATATTTTATGTGATATACAAGGTCGCATTTAACGAAGGTGAAATAGAATCCGAAACTACCAGTGATGGACTGTAGTTGTGATTCTGGTGGCAATTGGATTTACCAGAAGCACAATTACAACTTATAATCAATGGATCGGAGAGACCTTGTATGCATATAAAGACTTCAAATACAAACGAGTGAGATATCTGAGCTTGGTGGTAGTCCTACTTCATCAAACAAGTACACTGGCCACTGTATTACCTTAGACATCGCCAGGAATGTGCCGACACTATCTACAAATAGATTTGGAACGATGTGTTGTTGGCTGACGGTTTTAGTTCTCACTCCTTTTGGTGATTGAATTAGTTGACATCACGGTCATGATTGCCTACAAATGTGACTAATATATAAACAGAACTTGGGGCCGAAAATCATCGTCTATGTGCGCTACGCCTTAGCGATTAATGCTGTGGATGCTGTAGACTCCACCCAACATGTACAGCAGGCAACTGGAAAGCGGTGCGCAGAATCATTAATGGTCATGGCGTACCATTCATCATGCGTGTCGGGAGCTTCGCGCCGGATTTGTCCGCGGGTCGAGTGTAACGATGGAAGACGTCTGATCTCCACCTTTCGTCCATCATAACAAGAGTGCTGTCTACACCCGCAGCGAGGAGTACGACCGCATCACCGTTATGCAGAGAATGACAGGAGTAAATTGTCCATGTCGCTCCTGTTGCCGCTGCGACCGCGCGGATAACTTTTTCCATGATCTCTGCCTTTCAGATCCGAGACGGAGATAGTGAGCAGATCGGGTCTCCGACCGCCAGGCCAACGTTCGTCGCGTGTTGTAGGTGGAGAAGAGCAGCGCGTATGGGGCAAACAATGTGGCCCGATATCTTGAGGGTTCGTGTGATGCCGATACCTTCTTGATCAGTCTTGCTCCCGAGGGAGTGGACAGCCACGGATGTGGCGTGTGCGAGCTTTGATGCGGGCTTGTTATCTTTACCAGTAACGTTATCCTAGATATCAAGGACTTGAAGAGTGTAGGGGTGGTGCCGGCCCCGCACTGATAAATATTCTTAGCTGCGCATCAGAAAGAAGTCCAGCTCGCAGCCCCACGAATGAGACGGTGCTGGGCGAGGCGCATATCGAGTCGGCAGAAGAGCCAGGAAATGATGGTCGGGGTGAAGGAGCTGCGGGATCTAGGGGGTGCGCTTGCACGGTGCATGCCGCGATAGCCAGGTTGTGATTTGGAAGGATCTGGGGGTCGAAGCCGCCTGTGACGCGAGGATTCCATCGGACACGGTTGAGCTTGGACAATACGGACTGGGGCGCGACTCCGCATCGCTGCATGGCATAACGCCAACAGTGAACTGCGAAGGGATACAGGAAAAGGGATCGCAGGGTCCGGTTGGTGAGCTGGGAGCCAGGGTGAAGCGCCGATACCGTGACAGAATTTGCACCACTGTCGCCATGTGTTATCTTGATGAGTTAGCGAGGGACCAGTGCTGTGGGGCGAGGAGGTGGAGCGGAGATTTAAACCTGTGTCCACAGCGATGTCAATAAATGGCATTGAGTTAGAGAATCACCTGTCCATGCCGTGAAGCTCAAATCAGCGAGATATTTCGTCGATCCTGGGAATGTTCTGCGGTGATTCCCAGACCTTGTGATACTTTGACGGCGCCAATGATGCGGTTTAGCTCCTGGGCGCAGGATGCTTGGCTGCTCAAAGCATTGCACCAGGATACGGCAGCGCGATTTTCGATCCAAAAGAGTCGTGGAGACGATTTCCAAATCCGAAATCGAAGTTCTTGGAGGAATCCGGATTCCCACTGGCCTGGACGACCAATTATCGGAGGGGGTACTCGCGAATCCTGTCGATCTCTTGATCGGACGGACCACCGCTAGGGCAATGGGCCCGATCATCCAGATCTTCCGATCGGTCATCATGAATGACCAAATCCATTTTAAGTTCCATCTCACCTTGTACTCTAGATGAAAGCGACTTTTCCGATCAGGTCAAGGGAAATGGTTTCTTCGGGGCGGGGTTGTTCTTCGGTAGAAATCTCCACCATATAATGGATCAGGGGTGGTACTTTATTAAAATATCGTATAAGTCGGGTCAGGAAGTTACGACCGACCGGACCAACCAATTCAAGAGCAAATCAATATCGACATTAAGATACGTAAATTCAACGATATAATCACGATCTTCCACAATAATCCGCTTAGATATCTCAACAAACCTTTCCAATAAATTAACGTGTTCAAAACACGCGGACGTGAGAGTTATAGTCCAGTACAATCCCGTCGGGGGACTTCCGGTGAGCCAAAGACGTCAGTGCACGTCTCAACCGGGAACAAGCTGAGCTAGAGGGGACCTTGTCAACACTGTGCTTCAAATGACCGCTGAAACGTGGCGGAGTGACTCTTTGTTTAGGAAGTAAGTTTAACCCTATTATTTAGTAAGCAAATCCAGCACTAAGTGTACCTTAGGTGACTTACCCAATATTCCGAACTTGATCATCCCGTCCCACGATTGGCCAATATCACCTTCAAGCAGCCTTCACAATAACCCGACCACCTTTACTGTCCTTGTGATCATTCCTGGTCGGGTCATCCTTGCCGGTTGGTCCGGCCATCCGGCCATCCGGACCCGATCCTGTTCCAGAATCGCGGTCTCGATCTCGGTCATTCAAATCCCAAATTTCACGTAATCTGGTAACCATCGACTTCTTCCGACTTCACTGGCGATCCATCAGTGTTTTTTATCACGATCGGCCATAACGTCCAGACTGTCCGATCGGCAAGGTCAGTCAGTCGGCCATGGCGACGAGCCGGCCAGACCGGCTCATCTCGCCCGAAGCATCCATGTTCAACCATAATGTACCCAACATTCACAGTTAAATCATGATCCAGACTGGTCAGCGTATCCTGATCGGTGTTCCAGTACTTGGGTCGACCTGGTCCGACATTTTATGCCTGCATGGGCGGTTACCTAGCTTGACCGATCCATCCCAGCCAAGATACGAACCGATAACGGTGACTTCCATACTTTCTCCACATATTCTCTCGTTATCGATCGCATCTTTCCGGGTCGGGTCAGATCGTCCCAGGTGGCCAACTGTCACTCCTGCCCATGCATAAAGCTAATCCCGAGACCATCTAATCAGCGCAGCAGTGTGGACCACTCACATTTACATTAAAAAATATGTTGTACAACAAAGGGGGATATATACCCTTTGACGGAACACATTGCCGGCGCCAGCAGAGGAGGGAAAACACCGCACTGAATTGCTCGTGGACGTCAATAGATAGCGTGTTGCTTTGGATAACAGCGTGTGGCGCTTTTGCGTCGTCGTGCGCTCCGATCATACTAAGTCCAGGGACCCGTTCGATCTGTTGCGGTTCCAGCAAATTCTTGAGCATGGGCACCTGAGAGGTGTGCCACTCAGACTATTCGGTGATCTTCCACCACATCTACATGGTCGCTAGCAACACAGGCCGTGAAGCAGTATGTAAAAAATGGCAAAAAATGGCAAAAAATGGCTTCGCTAACCGTATACAAAAACAGATGAGCCAAGTATCTCATTTAGGCCGTATCGTGTCGTCATTGCGTGCTTGAGCATATTGCGCACTCGGGTACTGGCATTTTGCATCTTGGATGCTGGTATGGTGGAGCCGATTTCCAAATCCAAGACGGAAGTCTCGGGCGGAATCCGGATGCCCACTAGCCCGGACGACCAACTATCGGTGGGAGTACTCCGTTGATCCTGATCGCCATCAGGATCGGATGAATCACCACTGTGATGACTGATTCGATCCTCCCGGTCATCCGACCGGTCGTCATGTGCGATAGAATCCATACTTAACTTCATCTCACCTTGTGTACCCATTGATCGGGGGTGTTACACTCACTCAGGTGGACTCGGTGATGAAAACGATGATCTTGATCAGGTCGGAGGGGATGACTTCTCGAGACGGGGGTGTCCTCGGGTGGAAATCTTCACCGGAGAACGAGTCAGAGTCGATACTTAGTTAAGTATCTAAGGCACTGATCGGGAAACTTCGTCCGATCAGGCCAGCCAAAAAAAACGAGAGACAAGGAGGAACCAAGAAAACCACGATCAACCACGATCTTCCGCAATAATCCACAAAACGTTATCTCCACAAAACCTTTCCAATAATAAACGTGTTCCAAACACGTGCGCGTGGGGGGTGAGGTTTGAAACCTAAACAAAACCCGTCCGGGGTCTTCCGGTCAGCCAAAAAGCGTATAAGCGCGTCTTAACCGGAAATTAAGTTGAGCTACAGGGCCTAGTTAACCCTGTGCTCTCAATGACCGCGACACGTGGCGGAGCGACTCTTTGCTTAGGGGGTAAATCAAAACCTGTGATTATATATGCAATGTCCTATACCTAGTGTACCATACACCAACTCATGTGCTACCTCATACTTTGATCCTGTTCGTTTCGTTGCACGGTTGCGCTAGTACCACCTTGCCCATCTTTGTTGCACCTTCAAACTGATCCGTACCACTTCTGGACCGATTATGGTCAAACTCTGTGGCGATCTTCAACCATCCTGATCTCTCGATAAGCAGCCTGGAACCAGCTCGAGATCTGCCTCTCAGACACTGCTCGCCCCATATTTGTTGAAGATACTACTAGGCAAATCATTGCGAGCAACTAGCTGCGATCTGTATGCGAGAGAGACATTGCGAACAAGACTTCGAGAATGTTCGAGAGTGGAGAAAATTCTAGAAGCAGGTAGATCTAGTAGTGAAGGTAGAAGTGGCTGGGATGTTAGTTCATTAACAACAAATATGATCACTTCTAAACTTACCGTCCAAGCGCAAAGTGCATCAGGTTATGAGCCCAAACACTGGGAACGAGAACGAGATACTCCGCGAGGGGAACTATTTTCTCTGGGAGTTCAACGCGCGTATGGCGTTAGCGCGCAAGGACTTGGCAGAACACGTCGAGTACAAGGAAGAGGACGGGATCGACACGAGCTCATCGCAGTGGAAGTCCGCCGATCGCAAGGCACTCGCTGTGATCGCGCGTATGCTGAGCCCGCAGTATCAGACGATGATTCGGACTGCGAAATCTGCCAAGGAAGCATGGGATACGTTGGAGTCCTTTTTTGTTAAGAGGACGATGCATAACCGCATCCAGCTCAGAAAGCAGATGCATGAGTTTAAGATGACGAAGCAAGACGCAATATTGGAGTATCTACTTAAGTTTGACAATCTGGTGATGGCCATGAACGCTGTAGGAGAGGCGATTTCTGAAGACGAGCAACTCGTGATTCTGTTAGGTAGCTTAACAGACGATTTTGATGCAATCGTAAAAATCATAGAGAACAAGAATCAAGTAACGATGATGGAGGCCAAGGAGATGCTGATACGTGAGAGCGAGAAGATGAAAGAGCGTGAAACGAGTGAGAGCGCACTGCGTGCGAGTGGTCAAGACGAGAGCCGACAATCTCGCCAGCAGCAGCGATTTGGGCAGCGACGAGGTCGTGGGCGCTATCGTGGACAACAAGGTGGACGTGGTTCGTTTCGAGGTCGTTGTTTCAAGTGTGATGCAATTGGTCATCGGCAAGCAGACTGTCGGTCCGGTGATAAGAATGAGCATGTATTTTTTGCAACGACGCAAACTACGTCGGACTGGCTGGTAGATAGTGGTGCTACATCACATATGACGTTCTGCCGAGATGATTTTACTACATACGAGCCATTAGTGACTACTTTTTGTATTTCGAGTGCTGATGGAGGTTCGATGCGAGCAATAGGGGCTGGTTCTGTGCAGTTTCAAGCTTTGAATGGGACAAAGGTGACGTTGACAGAAGTTCTGCACGTGCCGAATCTTGCTCGCCGGTTGATTTCTGTTCCATCATTGACGGACAAGGGTGTCACGGTTGTATTTCGTCACAAGGTTTGTGAAATCTCTTTTAGAGGAGAGAAGTTGATGGAAGTCGCTCGGATGGGAAAACTGTATGCGACTGTAGCGGAGACGGCGAACGAAGTGCACGACAGTCGTGAATTGATGAACGCTGAAGAAAAACGTGAGACAGAACTGTGGCATGCTCGCCTCGGACACGTCGCTAGTAGTCGCTTGGAGAGCATTGTGAAAGTGTGTGATGGCGTGCCGAAGAAACTGGTTGCGTCCATGAATGACATGAAGCTATGTGACGGATGCATCAAAGGCAAGATGAGCGTGGATAAATTTCCATCGAATGTGCGCGGCCATGTCAAGACCACTTCAGTGTTGCAGCTTGTACATACTGATGTCATGGGTCCTATGAGTGTGAACTCGCAAGGCAAGGCTCGCTACGCTTTAACTTCTATTGATGACTATTCTCACTTTGTGGTGATTTATTTTCTCAAGGGGAAGTCCGAAGTACTGGACTACTTCAAGAAGTACAAGTCTGTGATGGAAAATCAGTTGAACGCGCGAGTGAAATGTGTTCGTAGCGATAATGGGACTGAGTACGTAAACAAGAAGTTTGATGCGTTTTGTGCGGAGCATGGAATTATTCACCAGACCACCGTTCCATACTCACCGCAGCAAAACGGTGTTGCTGAACGCATGAACAGAACTATTGCAGAAATGGCGCGGTCGATGATTTACCACTACAACATGGAGAGACGTTGGTGGGCTGAAGCGATGCAAACAGCCGTATACATAATGAATCGATTGCCGTCCAGTGTGAGACCGACGTCATCTCCCTACGAATTAATCTATGGTTTGCGACCATCACTGGAACACCTGCGGGTATTTGGCGCTCGTGGCTACGCTCACGTAGACAAGGCAAAGAGGACGAAACTTGATGCCAAGGCTTTCCGTTGTATGTTTCTCGGTTACGCGGAAGGCAGTAAGGGCTATCGTGTGTGGAACTTGGAGACGAATAAGCTCGAAATTAGTCGTACCGTCCTACTTGATGAGAGCTTTGGTGATACCTACACTACTGTGAATCCTCAAGGGAATAAAGTTGTGCGAACTATTATCCGTGACGATGATGTGGCTGTTTCTCTAATTCCTGTCCCAGCTGATAGCGAGACGATGGAGGTAGATGAGGATGCCCGCGACAACATGGAGGTCGATGAAGAGGGCTATGATAGTGTGCCGACTGGGCGTGAACAGATACCAAGCAATACCGATCTGAATTTACTACCTGTGGCTACAGTAAATACTGTGCAGCAACCAATTCGTGAACAACTGCCAGTGGAAAGACGCCCACAGCTACCACCGCCGACCGAGCAGCAGCAACTCGGGTATAAACGTGATTTGAGTGATGCTATTGTTTTCCGTCCACCTGCTGAAGGACAATTGGTAGTGCGTAATCCTGTTCAAAGTACGCAAGTAGATGGCAGCGAGGGCCGTCAATTAGTTGTTCGGAAGCGCTACGATGACTGGAAGAATGAACCAGAACCGAAGAGGTCGCGACTACAACTCATCGAGCAGGCCAACTTGTTGGAAGAAGTACCGAATTCTTATCGTGAAGCATTATCATCGGATAACAAGAACGAGTGGAAAGAAGCGATTAATCGTGAGTTGTACTCACTTGGTGAGCATGGTGTTTGGGAAATTGTGCGAGCACCAGCGGACGCAAAACTTGTCGGATGCAAATGGGTGTTCGCGTTGAAGAGGAACGAAAGAGGAGAAATCGTTCGTTTCAAGGCCAGACTAGTTGCTCAAGGTTTTAGCCAAACCTTCGGTACTGATTTTGATGAGACTTATTCTCCTGTTGCAAATATGGCGTCGATTAGGATGTTTACGGCGCTGTGTTGTCAAATGGGCTACATGATTGAACAATGTGATGTTAACACTGCCTTCTTGTACGGAATTCTGAAAGAGGTGATTTACATGCGTGTACCTGAAGGCGTGGCACACCAGCCGGGAGAAGCATGTCTACTGCGACGAAGTTTGTATGGCCTTCGACAGGCATCAGCAGTTTGGTACAAGACTATTCGCAACGTGTTTAAGAAGCTAGGTTTTATGCAGTGTAAGGCGGACCCGTGTATTTTTGTGAAGAAAAATGACAGCGATTTCGTGTATGTCACGCTGTACGTGGATGATCTTCTGATTGGAGCTCGCTCGAAAGAAGAGATAGTGTACGTGAAGCAGTCCACTTCAAGATAAAGGATTTGGGTACAGCACGATTCGTGATTGGCATGGAGGTGCAGTACGATGTGAGGGAGAAGCACTTAGCGCTATCGCAAAAGCAGTTCATTTTGAGATTGATTGCAAAGTTTAATCAGACGGAGGCGAATAATGTGCTCAATCCCTGTGATAAGAGTCAATTGATTACCAAGTTGACAGTACCAGCATCTGCCGAAGAACGGCAGCGTATGGAGCGACGACCATATCGTTCATTGATCGGATCGCTGTTATACGTTGCGATGGGAACGCGACCAGATATTTCGTTTGCAGTCGCGCATCTGAGTCGATTTTGTGATAATCCAAGAGAAGTTCATTGGAACGTAGCAATTCGAGTTGTACGCTACCTAAAAGCTACTATCGATTATGCCATTCAGTACCGTGGTGGTGAAAGCGGAGTTGTCAAGCTTACAGCGTAGAGCGATGCTGACTGGGGCAGCAGTATGGACAATCGTAAGTCTACTAGTGGTGTGTTGGTTTGCATGGCTAGAGGCCCTGTTATTTTCAAGTCAAAGAGGCAGCGCACCGTAGCACTTAGCTCCGCAGAGGCAGAATACATGGCGATGTCGATGTGTGCGCAGGAGGTGCTTTGGGCAAGGAATTTACTGAAAGAGATGGGACATCAAGAGAAGGAGCCAACAAAAATTTGTGAGGACAATCAAAGCGCTATAGCGATAGCAAAAAACGCTGGATATCAAGCGCGTGCTAAACATGTAGATATTAAACTACACTTTGTACGTGACCATCTCGAGAGAGGCAACATAATTTTGCAGTACGTCCCGACAAAGATGCAGCTGGCCGACTACTTGATGAAGGCACTACCGAAGAAGACCTTCCTGGACCTAGTGATGAAAAGCGGCGTGTACGCAGCGAGTTGAGGGGGGAGTTTTGAAGATACTACTAGGCAAATCATTGTGAGCAACTAGCTTCGATCTGTATGCGAGAGAGACATTGCGAACAACACTTCGAGAATGTTCGAGAGTGGGGAAAATTCTAGAAGCAGGTAGATCTAGTAGTGAAGGTAGAAGTGGCTGGGATGTTAGTTCATTAACAACAAATATGATCACTTCTAAACTTACCGTCCAAGCGCAAAGTGCATCA
>MIQA02006018.1:0-29231 GCA_001887855.2 Sclerospora graminicola
TGTGGATTTAATGGATAGGTTGCATGCTGGTACTACCGCTGAATTTCTCGTGAATAATCAATTTGCGGGCCCTATTCTAGTCAGGTCCGGCATCGTCCGTGACCCCTCTCCTGTTCATCTTAGCGGTAGATCCATTGGCGTTATCTCTTAGCCAGGAATCGAAGCTCGTTGGCATCCAACCTTTGCAAAATGATACTTCTTTTCACCATCGATTTTCAGCATTTGTAGATGATTCTACAGTGTTCCTGCAGCATGCAGAGCAGGTGCCGGCGGTGTTAGACGTGGTCAGTCGTTTTGGAGATCTTACGGGGTTTAAAATTCAGCCGGCAAAGAGTAAATTTGTATTTCTAAATCTAAATTCACAGTATGTACCTGAAAAGTGGTACGGATTACCGGTTTTACCGGAAGGCGATACAATACGGTATCTCGGTTATTATTTTGGGTGGCTAGACCTAGAAACAGTTAACTGGGCTTTAAGAATTTGCTGTGTCCAACGGCGGTTAGCAACAGCGACTCAATGCGGGACATCGTTTATGGATAGAGTGCAATTGTTCAATGTGATAGCCATACCCTCAATAATGTTCACAGCACGGATGTTTGAACCCCCTACGGAGGTCCTACAGGAAGTTGTCAATATTCAGAAGGCGTTTCTTTGGTGTAAGAAACCGACGTGGGAGAGAGGCCGGCATAAAATCTCCCCAACACTGCTGTTTACACCACATGCAGCAGGGATGTATGTCTCATCTCGATACCAGTGGCACTGAAGATTCAGAGATTGAAGTTAGCGTGTCAGTGGCTTCTAGCGGCGAAGGACTGTTATCCGTTAGCATGGCTTGACCTAGTTACCCAAAGCAAGCAGGGCAAGTACTAACACCGATCAAAGGACACAAAGTATGTCAGGCAGGTGGGGCAGTCGAATCGGAAATGTCACGAAGTTTATACCGAGAGGTAATGGAATGGATGGGGACTCGGTATCAAGATATGATGCGGCTAAAGAGTTACACGCTATCTGTGCTGCCTCAGGTAGTAGTAAATATGGAAGCCACTTTAAGCATGAAAGGGATACGTCTGCAGCAAGACGATCACTTCACCATTTCGCTGGATATCGATGCATACCCTTATCACGAGGTTTTGCCGCATCATATGGTTCCTTTCTGGGGAATGTACAGCTGGGCGATGAATCCATGGATACGTGAGGAGCGGGCAATGGAATTAGTGCCGCGAAAATATGATCGGATTCCTCAACTTATGATACGTGATTTACGGATTTTGAGACTAACAGCTACTACGTATTTATGGCAGGTAAAAGGTGTCCAGGGCCAGTCGCACACGAGAGCAACAGCAGGGAGATGGTTATGTGCAGTGATCATTGCGTCCCCCAGAGTTCCAGTGGGTCATTACATAGGAGAAACTCCTCCGATACGTCTCTGTCGGGGACCAGACTCTTTGGATGGAGTCAAGTGGGCACTAACATCGTCAGGGATTATCAATGGATATTTACGAACACAGCAAGAGTGCATAATCGCGCGACAGCAATCGGATGGGATCCTCTGGAAGATTGTAAGTTGTGAAATAGGAGATAATCATGTTGATCAGGAACTAAAGGACCGAATCATTGCATTTCATCCTCATCCGAATCTACACCTCATTGGTTGGCCGGCGGACGAAGATACACCGGTGTGGAAGATATCGGCGAAGTTTCGCAAGTCCTTCAGACGGATGTACTTCTATGGTGTGGCCCCGCAGTTACAAAGCTTAATGCAAAAGTGGAAAAGCAAGTGTGAACGGAATATTTGGTGGGAAAATCTGCAAGACGTCGAGTCAAAACAGGTATGGGAACACGACAATATTTTAGCTAACTACCAAGTGTGGGTGCAGTTTCGTGTTGCGACCATGCAGCTGAATACTGTTTACGTGCGCGAGGCAAGGGACCGAAGGTGTTTGGTTGACGCGAGGTGCACCAGTGACAAGACGGATGTATACCACATTCTCTGGGAATGCAAGCGGGCACAAGACTCTTGGCGACGATTTTTGCGCCACTGGAGAGAAAGCGAGATAACAGAATCAGCGCTACAAAGTTTCCAGGCAGCGATCGTGACAAGGCGAGCGCCGCCAATTGGGGACCAAATTAAACGGGCGATGATGACAAAACATGGGTGGTATAACGATACCTATAGTGATGTGTTTGACCGTCTCTGGAAACGGGTTTGTGGAATTGCGACAACATGGATGTGGCAATTGCGCAATCAAGCCGAGTTTCAAGGACAAGTCAAGAATGCGCACGATCACTTAGAATTCCTGTGGAGGCAGTGCAGAGCTCAAGTGGAGGCAGTAGCGGACTATGAATCAAGACGCGAGAAGACGGGATCCGACTGAAGATCAGTGTAAAGTGCTTTTTCGACCTTACCCCATCACCGGATCAAGACCTCCAGAGTCCACTACGGGATAGAGTGTGTCTGGCATCTGACAGAAACACTTCCATGATACCTGAGCCTAGGTTACATAATAGACTGCATATGTTCATAGTAGCTAATAGTTAACACTAATTAGACTACATTTTACTACTGGTAGCTAATAGTTAAGACTAATTAGACTACGTTTTACTACAAATATTTCCCATATTTAATTAGGACTACAGTACAATATAATAGCTAGCGTAATTTGATACTGACTATTTTTAACTTTTGGTCCAAAGCGCTACTCCAAACATAACAATGTAAGACTTGCTGCTTGCACTCCAGTCGCTGCATTTTAACAAAACCTTTAAAGCAACCAAATGGCTGACTGATTGAGAAAATAGAGCATGGTAAAATCACCGACTTCTTTAACAACTATTTTAGTGATATACCGGTACCGGTATAATATTTGATACACTTTTGAAGATATGAAGATGGGACAGTAATTGATGCTGTTAGGAGCAAAATTAAGGGGATGGCTTCAAGAACTCTCATACCAAATTCCGGGGCTGTTGAAAGCGGAAAGTATTTCTTCCTGAGGTAATAGAGATAATTCTGGAACGCCAGACTGCAAATTGCAAGCAAATGCTACCTATGATCTAAAAGCTCCTTTGAAAATAGCATTTTACATCCTGAAATTTTACGTGTTTTTTTTTCAACTTTTGGTATTCACTTTACAAAGTGATAGAAAATCCCCTTTTTCCCATTATAATAATGACGAAAATCGTAGTTAAGGAGGACAAAAGTGTCTCCGATGCGCAGCTCGGTAAGATACGTCGTGCGGACAAAGACCCTGCAAAGCGCCAAGCTAAAAAGCACAAATCCAAGCGAGACACCAAAAGCGCCAACCGCTTTCAAGCAGAGGCACCCAAATACTCGATTATCAATGGTATTCTTGCGTATTCTAAAATTGTTATAAAAAGTATTGTCTGGTTAAAAGTTATCATTACAGGTTATCGGTTCGTGGAGCCATACGTGTATGAGTTCCGCGCGTTCGCTAAAGAGAGATGGTTCGGTCGAGAGCTGCTAGATGTTTTTGTCAAAGAGTTTGGTTCCAATTCGCCGGAATACTATGTGAGTTTTACTTTACATTTTTGGTTTAGCTATAATTTATGGGAGAAGAATTGGTTTGTATAGAAATTCGCGATTGCATCGGGACGTATTACGGTGAACCATCAGAATGTACCGGTAGATTTTGTCATCAAGAATGGAGACTTAATCATTCACACGGTAAATTCTTCAAACAATAGTGTTACTGCGATTCTGACACTTATCAGAGCTAAATGCTGAGTGATTTTGTATAGGCTCATCGTCATGAGCCGCCAGTTTCTGCAGATGAAATTAGTGTGCTATATGAAGACGACGATCTAGTACGTCCTTCTCAGTGAATGACGTGCTGCTTGGTGTTTGAATTGACTGTAAGGTGTTGCATAAGATTGTTGTATCAAAGCCACCTTCCATACCCACCCACCCATGTGGTGCATATCGCCACAACTCGTTGCACTCTATTTTGCAAGCTACCCGACCAGATCTTCCACAGCTCCACATTCTTCATCGTCTCGATCGACTCACGTCTGGTACGATTATTTGCGATCTGGTGCTGAAATTGCAGCATTCTAACTTGGCTCATTGGTGGTTTATTAGGCGTCGTGCTCCTAGCAAAGAATGCGGCTAAAGCAAAGGCTCTGTCATTGATCATTGGTACTGTACAATTTTATCATAACAAACAGTTGCTTTAAGATGGTTTTTATCTCATTCTAACCAATCTGCGCTGTTATGCTATACAAACACTACGCGAAGCTGACCGCCAAGCATCCAAAACGTATCTTGCGCGTGTGCGGGGGCAGTTCCCGGCTGTATTTGATCTAGCATCCCAAAAGAAGCTAGTGAGCGAAGCGAAAGCCAGATGTCCCGCTAGTGTAATAACATTCCCAGAAGAAGGTGATATCCTTGTGAATTGTCCTCTGCGCTGTCTCTCAGCTCGGGATGGTGTGTGGGAATGCCATGAGGAGGGAAAACCGTCCGAGACTCTAGTACGTCTCGTTCGTGTCGACAAGTTCACTAGCCTAGTGAAATGCAAACCGATCACGGGAAGAACACACCAGATCCGTTTGCACTTGCAGCTTCTTGGGTATCCCATTGCCAACGACCCATGTTATGGAGGGGAGCTACATTATGGTGAAAGCGTAGAACGTGCTGAAGAGATTGAATCTGCTAAGCGCAGGAAAGCCAATCTTCCGGCAAAGGACCCTGTAGACTTTTCAATACCTCGAAAGAAGAACGAGAGCGATGAGGAGTTTATGAGACGGACTTGTATGTGGTGCAAGTTTGGTGAATCTGAAGTTTTCAGTGAATCGCAGCTGCATTGCTCAAAGATTTGGCTACATGCGCTAGAATATAAGGTACTCACTTTATCCAATATTGGGAGTCTTGAGCTTACTAAAATCCTATAATCTTGTGTTCTTAGCTCGATGATCAGGTTTTCAAGGCTGCTGAACCTCCTTGGGCTGCATCGTCAAACAGGTATTAGCGCATAACGACGAGACCAGCCATCGCCGGTTGACTAGCTTCGAAATGCGCTGTCGAGAAGATGTGTGTAATCCACGTAACAGTTGTTGGCCGGAAAAAACGAGTCAGCAAGAAGATACGAATCTTCATCGGACAGTTGCGGAGCTACAGATAGAAATGCATCCATAAATTCATCTTCGCCCAAAAGGCCATTCTTTTCAACATCTCTGTCGCGCAGAGCCTTGCGTAGCTGGTACTTTCGAGCTGCAAAAACTCGCTGTAACAAGCTAATAACACGTTGGTCTACTGGCGATTGCAAAGAAAAAATGGTCTGATTGTCTTCGTGATCGGATTGTGTAGGTATTGAGATTGTGCCTGCTCTACTTGGCATCCATTTCGTCGAATGTCCGGATCCAGATGGTATTCCTTCATCACCTTCGCTGGTACTAGTAGGATTTAAGCTGAAATCGATGGCATTAAAACTAACCGCTTCGTGAAGATCGGTTGGTAATTCGAATACGTAATCACAAAGTCGATGGATGTCAACTTGGCCGTTGCTAGCAGCAAATCGCGTTATTAGTTCGTCAGCTTCAAGTTTTGACAGTGACTCGGACAAATCGTTTACAACACGCATGAGATCGGAGATCGATATGAAGTCGTCACTGGATCCAGCGTAAGCTAGCAACTGTCGAAATCTCGGGAATCTTATCAATTTACACTTAATGCTGCACACTGCATTATCATGGGAGAGCGGCTTATTTACAACACTTGACAGTTTATCGCAAAAATTGTCATAAGCGAACAGTTTTGGCGAGTTCTGGTTGTTGCCACCAGTTCTGTCGTTTTCAAACCTACGGTTTAGTGTTATCACCTCGTGTTCATTCAAACCCGACGTAATTTCTGCTCGATCTAGTACCTTTTTCATGTCTTCCGTGCTTACAAAGTGAGATCTGCTCTGGTCAAGATCCCGCCATTCACGGCGCAAGTCTAAGCGGTGAGCACTACTCATCCAAAGTTCAGCCACGTGTGCAAGCACTGCTGAGATATCTGAAAAGGGAAATAGTTTAGGATGGCCTTCACAAAAATTCAGTGTTTGTAAATCAGCTTCAATAAGCTTCAGTTGCTGGGAGGGTGAAAAATCGAAGGTGAGTTGAGCGCCTACATACATGTCGGAGGCGTGATAATGCAGTACAGCAGGAGATTGTTGAGATATTGAATCTTGTACAAGCTTCGGGTCTTTACGATAACGACCACGATCGAGATAGCGACCTCCCAAAACTCCTGAATTTCTCACGCGAGGCTCGAATACAGCTATCGTTTCGTCCTCGAGAAAATAAGTAACAACAAACTCGCGTTGATTCTTCACGTCATGCAGAAAGCGAGCTCGAAAACGCAATTGTTTTCCAACCAGATCATCATCTCGACATACCGGCGTGACTATGCTGCGTTCATTGCTAAAACTGCCAGGAATTGGAGCCACGAGACCTCCTTGCATGCTGCCGTTGTTGTTGTTTGTGGAATAGCCACTGGTACGTCGATTATTTGATGCTGTTGGCAATTTTTTGGCCTGATAGAGCTTCCGTTTGGATGCTGATTTTGAAGAAAGCGGCGCACATTTTTCTTGTGTTACTCCATAGGTCTTCAAATAATAATCACGCGTGAATGGATCGCAGTCTTCAAGCAACATCCGCCTCGAGAAAACATTTACCCACTGTCCGCAGCGTAAATCTTCGTCCGCAATAAAGTAGCTCGCTTCCTTATCATCATTCGTTTCTTGTGGACGTCCAGTCGCTGACTCTCGTGGCAACTTCCTGCGTGATAATAAAACATTAAAGCGCCCACGATCTCGCTCACGATTACTATCTCGAAGCTCTACGATTTCCACTGTGTCATCAACTAGATAGTAATGCAGCACAAAATATCGAGTTTCTGGGTACAGTAAGTGATTATCATACCAGGACACGTAGAATCGAAGCACTTTTTGGCTTAAAGTATGAAATTTACGTGAAACCTCGACTTTATTCGCATCAAGCGCTCTAGTCCGACGATCTCGTTGATTCTTGAAATTTTTGACTTCAGAGCTTGATTCATCCGGATACTTAAGTCCCGTTCCGAACATCTCGCCAAGTGTATCGGCATAGAAATTACGAGTGGCGGCGTCACAATCTACAATGTAGAATGTGCGTCCATATAGGCAGAATTTGCCACCAATACGGAAGTCTTCCGGTGAATAAAAGTCGTCTGAAATACTTTCACCTGGCAACAATCTGTTCATGCTCTCAGACTTGCTTACGATAGTGGGTCGCAAGAATTCTCCTTGAGAAATTCCGCTATTTGCAACTCGAGGCTCGTAAATGGAAATGGATCGATCACAAAGGTAAAAATATACAACAACACGTCGAATTCGTTTCTCGGTTTGTCCATCAGCAAGTTCAACTGGTTCGATGAAGTATGCAAAGAATCGAAGGACAAGTCTATCATGCGTTAACCAATTCGGTTTTTCTGTCGAATCAATTTTTTGATATCTAGAGCTGACAGACTCAGTACCTATATGCACAGGGGCTGTGTAGGTGGCCTGCGTGGTGGTAGTTGGACGATTGTTCTCGGACTTCGCTCCAGACGCAAAGTTTCCTTCCGGTAGCATTGACGCTTTTTCAGAGCTGGTCAGTTTGCCCAACGACATTCGCTCTAAAAGCTGTCCACGACGAAAATGCGACTTTGTCATTTGATCGTAATATGTGGACCGCAAGCCTGGAACCAGTGGCAAGACAGTTGCAGAGTTGGCATCGCCCATAACAATGACGATTAATCAACCTTTGAAGGTCGTAGAATTTCTTGAATGCCTTGAAACGTTCCACAACGGACAAGACCGAATTTCGCAACGGTTCGCTTGGTAGTCAGTCGTAAGGACATGTGTGAATCAGTGCAGTCTATTGCCTTGCCGTGCATGTGGATTACCAGCACATAGAGAGGTAAGAAAGACTCGGGGACGATTCAAAGAATACCCATAAACAAGAATTTAGTGTATATAAACTACCGCTAGCACCAGTGGGCGGGCGTTCTACTCCGCAGTATTCGATTTCTTCTTGTTCTTCTTCTTTTTCTTCTTCTTGTCGGCATCGGCGGCAGGAACCTCAACAGCTGTCTCCTCTTTTTCAACCTTGACGACCTTTTTTTCTTTCTTGGCCTTTTTAGTCTTCTTAGAAGGGACCACCTCCTCGACTTCCTCCATCACAACATCTTGGTCCGCAGCAGGGCGTTTCTTCGACTTCTTGTCCTTCTTGGATTTCTTGTCGTTCTTTTTAGCAGCATCTTTAAGCTCTTTCGATACTTCTAGCATCACATCGGCGTTTTTACGCGGGGCAGCACCACTCTCATAGAAAGCTAGACGCTCCTCAACTTGCTCACGCATCTTGTCACCGTATTTTGTCGTCGGCTCATCGATAAATGAGTCGATTCGCGAGGCGATAGCGCACTTGTTCGCAAGGTAACGAGAGATACGACCTTTATTCTTGGCAGCAGCACGGCCAATAAAAGTCGAGTGGAAAAGCAAACCGTACTTGGGGGTATTGCCACGAGTCTTTAGCGCACGGAAAAGAGCCTTCTCAGCACCAAGAATCTGAACAGTTGAGGCCGGGCACTTGGCTAGATTAGTGAGTGAGCCAGCGTGTGAAATTAGACGAGCACCCACTGACTCGCCGATCAGCGAGCCAAGGTTAGGGGCCACTGTTGACATCTTTGACACCAAGTACCCGTGGAGCTGTCGACGGTACTCCGCCAACTTTACAAGACGCGTCGTGAAGTTGTCGACGTTGATCATGTCAATCTCCGACATGTCCATGCCCATCGATGTGCGGGCGGCATGCAGGATCTGTTGAGCTTTGTCTTCATCAAGGGTAATCTTTGCCAGCTCCTCGATCGAGTCTTCGTTCAATGTATTGCGGTTTTTAATGAACGAAGCACAGCGTGCGTAGACATAATTATCATTGACAATCTTGACAAGTTCAGGGAAATGCCACGAATACCATTCACGGACGCGCATGGCAAAAGTATTTATGTCCTTGTCCATCTGATCCAGGAGAGCAATAGCTTGGATAATCATGTTGTCAGCACGGTTGACATTAAATTTCACCTTAGCACGCGAATACGAGTGGCCTAGACCAAGTTGAGCTTTGGCAAGATTTCCCTGAGCCAGCTCTTTGACAAAAGTGCTGAAGTGCATGCGTACACCACGCACGATCTCAAGCGTCGTCTCGCTTGTATTGCATGGCACATTCAACTCATCTGAAATGGTCTGTGCTAGACCTTTGTCCTGGACCCCAAGAGCAAATTTTCCTTTTTTGCCAGCCTTAACCTTAGGCAAATTCATTTCTAGGAAATTCTTTAGATCTTCACTCAGTAAACCTTCCGAGATGTTGTTGATGTTTTCCAGAGCATTTTCGGCCGATGTAAAGGGCTGAAAAGCTTTGAGCTTCACAATTCGTCCGAATGAAGAAACATCAGCCACTGCAGCCTGCACTTCCGACACGAGACTTGCGATTTCTTCATTTTCTACTACTTCAAAAATCGCATAGCCAGAGGCTGATTCAAACAGCACGAAATTGTTGGTCCCCTAAGTGGAAAAAATCATTCAAAAGATTAGTTTGTGTCATAATAATAGGAAGCGATTGTGAAAGGTGCACGAGAGACTGTGGGATACGAAATCATCCGATGTCACTCACCATGCTCGGGTTTGACTGCTGATGTTTTCTAACTGCGTGTGGGTGGTGGGTGTGCAGAACGAAGGCGGTTGGTGGTTGGTGGCCAGCCAGATTAACCTTTTACCTCATTGGCTCACAACGAATCTGTTTTACAGAATTTTATTGGATAAAAATAAGTCTACGCATGTTAATTAAGCCAATGATCAGAGGTCAATAAGCAACCATAAATTAGCAATTTACTCCGTAGGCCGAGACACGGCATCCTCCAAGTCTGATAAAAAGCTTTTACCCCAGAAACTGGCTGTGTGCGTCTTAACATAACGATGGAGATTCGTTTGACGATATTCTCGTTCCATGAGTGGCAATTCTAATGCATAGCGTAATGCATTTGCCATATCCGTCGTATTCCATGGATTTACGCGTATAGCACCGGATAGTGACTGAGCGCTGCCAGCAAACTCGCTTAAAATCAGAACACCTGGTCCTTCACGATGCGGCTCGCATGTTTGACTTTGGCACATGACATACTCGTGACTCACAAGGTTCATGCCGTCACGAATAGATGTCACAAGACAGACATCAGCTAAATTGTAAAGTGCAACAAGTTCGCTTGGAGCCACTGACTGGTGAATATAGTGTATTGGAGAATGCGTCAGAGTTCCAAACCTTCCATTGATGCGTCCTACCATCTCATTGACACTGGCTGCTAAATGCTGGTATTCCTGTACACCAGTACGAGAAGGAACACCAATCTGGATTAAAACCACATCTTGGCGGCGTTCCGGGTACAGAGAAAGAAAGCGTTCCATCGCCAACAGTTTATGCGGAATGCCTTTGATATAATCCATGCGGTCAACTCCAATGATGATCTTGCTCCCAGCAAACTTTTTTGTAAGCTCTTGAATACGTTTTTGCGTAGTATCCGAGTTTAAAATATTCTCAAAATGTTCGGGGTCGATACCAATAGGAAATACTCCTATAGCTGAAAAGTGATTCCCGAGCTCAACTCCCTTCGGAGACGTGGAAGCACCTGGCAAACACGCACAGGCAGCAATAAAATGGCGAGCGTAATCGTAAGTATGAAAACCCAGCAAGTCTGCTCCAAGAAGACCTTCCAAAATCTCTGTACCCACGGGCAACATTCGATACATCTCAGCACTGGGAAATGGCGTGTGAAGGAACCAGCCAACTTTGCAGAGTGGATGTCGAGCACGTAACAGCTTGGGTAACATCATTAAATGGTAGTCGTGAACCCACACAAAGTCTCCTTCGCGATACACTTGATTCACGGCTTGCGCAAATCGCTTATTAGCCAGCTTGTATGCATCCCATTGTCGAAAGTCGAATTTTTTCTCACTCCCTGGCCGAAAAAGCGGTAATGGAACATAATGAAAGATGGGCCACAAGATGTCATTACTGAAACCATTGTAGTAGCGTGCAGCAATTTCTTTGGACAAAAACACCGGCACACAATTAAATTCTCTTGCCAGTTTCTCGCGAACTTTGCTCTGTTCATCGTGCGGGATCTCTTCACCAAGCCATCCAATCCAAATGAATGGCACTTGGTCTCGAATACCATTTAGCGCCGTCACAAGCCCGCCCGAACTCATGGAAAAGCTCCATTCTCCTGTCATTTCGTTGCGCTGGAAGGAAATCGGTAGTCGATTCGAAACCATAATCAAACGATGTCTGGCATCCATCATAGGAGGCACAATTTCCTCTTGCGGTTTGTCTGTTTGGATCTGTACCATCGACAACTGGCGCTGGAGTTCCTGAATATTTACCAGTAACTCTTGTTCTCGAGCGTTCATCTCCATCAAGTCTTCATCATCCACAACAAAATTGCCAAGCGACGATACAGAGCGAGGCGGAGATCTCAAAGGTCCATAGTGTTCAGAAGTTGCATCTTCTGTGCATATATTGTGCGACTGTAACTGCACCATCGCGTCCTCTGCATTGTCGTCAGGTGCGTTGCTAACCTCCCCAATGCCTTCTAAGCTTTTTACTTCACCAGTTGTTTCCTCATTTTCTTGGCCACTCGTATTCTGTCCGTAATCATATTCTTCAGAGGATTCTTGCGAACCAGGAGAAGTTGGTAGCATTTGGTCCATCTCACTGACATTGGTGCTGTTTAAATACTCTTCATCCACTAAAATGGTCTCGAGCTTCAAAGTGTCGTTACTCATGGTGTTAATTGATTTTCGACAAGCTAAATGACAGATACGAAAATTTGGCGTGTGAGGAAGAACTAAATCATGCGACGAGGTTTTACCGCATCCAGATGCATTGATTGATGGAACCGTCTTCATGTGGTTAACACCACAACGACGAAGTGTACCACACCACGTAAAAAAAAATGAATCGTGAGACAGCACACAAAATTGAACAATGATGGAGACCTATCAGCTTCAGGGCGACGGATATAGATACAAGTCGGGTCGCTTCCTTCATAATGGTGCTGTCGCGAAAGAAGATGATAACTTAAGCGCGAGTTTATGAGCTCATTTTTTAATTATCCACGGCATCAAGAGCGGCTAACTCGACGTCATGACGAAGAACTACTTGGGTTGGTTTCTCTCTGTTTTGTTACTAGCCAATGCCTCAACTGCTCAAGTCGCGTCTTCACCTAGAAACCCTACTATGAATCCCGTTGCTCCTGTTACTGAAGTATCTGAGCAGATGGCAGTGGCAACTTGTGGCCCACGTATTCGAAAGCCGTGGGAATTGCTGCTCCCACAAGAAAAGGACGTTTATCTACGTGCAATTGCGAAGTCTATGGACACTGGCTATTATATCAAATTCGTAGAAATTCACACGGAGCAAATGACAACAATGGAAGCCCACAACACGTGCATGTTTGTCTACTGGCATCGCTTGTTGCTTTTGGGTTTCGAGAATATGTTGCGGAGCTTCGGTGGCGAGTTCTCTTGTATTACTGTGCCATACTGGAACTATGTCGATGACAACCAACGCTATATGATGGGCGGATGTCGTAGCATGGAAGAATGTTCGCAGTTCTTGCAAGATTTCGGTGGATCATTGAACGGAATTGATCGCTCAGTCACAATCAACGGATCTCCCATCCAAGGCACATGCGTGGCGAAGCCACCTTTGGATCATTTTTGTGAGGCTACTCACCTCAGCGGAGCTAATTGTGCACGCTGCGTGCCTCGAGGCAACTGGTTAAACTCACCTTTTCCGCCGACTACGACTGTGAGCTCACTTGCGCGCCAGCTGTTCGCGACTCCGACGATTGCAGGCGTTGTGGGCAACCTCGAACTGGGTATTCACAGTAAGTGCTCGAATTCAGTTGAGTGGTTGGTTGTATAATGGAAATCCTTAACGTGTGCATTTTTTGGCTTCTTGTTCAGATACTATCCACAGCGCTCTTTCTGGAGCAATGGGTGTCTTGGAAGCGCCAGCCGATCCGATTTTCTTTTCGCACCATGCCACAGTAGACCTGCTCCATTCCATTTACTACAAGTGTGTCGTGGGTAACACGGAGCCGATTCCGTTGGCGCAAAAGTTGGCAGATCCACGTGTGTACACAGAATGCCCACGACGCCAGCCACTTCCGGTAAACGCAAGGGATCGAAACATCTTGTCTCCTCTATCAAACATCGTGCTCCGCACGGGTGAGGAAGGCATCAATCCTTCTTCAGTGTTTTCCCGATTCAACATGCTAGTCCCGTTTTTTGCTGCTCTTCCTTCCGAATACTTGAGTTTTTCTGATATTCGTGACATTGGTGTCTTCAGCTACAACTACGAGATGACGGGATTGCTGGCCGAAATGTTTACAACATGTCCAGGTGCAGGAATCAGATCCAATGTAGCTAGAGTGCCATTCCGAAACCTTGCAAGCTCCAACGTCACACAGACAAAGTCGAGGTTTGTGGAAGCAGTGATTGTCCCTAGCAACAAGACAGCGGATACTTGGTACAGCGAGGCACTTGCAGCAGCTCAGATGATTGAGGCCACGGTGGGAAATGCTTCAGACAATGCACTCGCAGCGATAGAAGATGTGGAAAAGATGACTTGTGTATTCTATGACGAGTGTCGTGGCGGGGTGCACGATTTCAGCGACGGCTTTCGCCAGAGCTTTCATGCCAGTGGCTCGTCGCCGTGCACCACCATCCTTTCCAACATCAAAAGTGGTCTTGACCAGATTCGAACGCCGAACTGGCGCTCTATATTTTACCGTCATATGAAGTGTGAGACTTGAGGGAGACTCGTGGTGTTTGCACTTGTGTGTTGCAGTAGTAAGAAAATCATCAATGTACACAAGAGTTGATCTTCACTCACTGAATTCATTCCATGACGACATCCTAAAGCTCTTGGATGACCTCTTCGACGAAACTAACAATACTTGAGTCAACTTGCTTCTCTTCTTCATCGCTATGCTTTCTGATAGCTAATCGTTTAACGGTTCCTTCCAACGCACCAGTGTCTACACCAATTGACAATTCTACACAAAATACGCACTGAATTTCGGTCTGTTTCGCAGAGAACAGATACGTCGTATTAAGTTCATCAATTATTCAAAAAGAGCAAAAGAAAGCGTACCATTTCAGCAAAGAAAAAGAACTTGACCAAGTTTTCTACGCTACCGCTTGCCAAACAACTCATGCAGTTGTAGCGAAAGAGTTCAATAACTTCGTTAGCATGAGGCAATTTGTTCAGTCTGTGCGAAAGCGACGCGCTGTGAAATCAAATCAAAAACAAAATTGGTCACTGAACCACACAAAATTGCATGTATCAGAAACAGACACTTACATTTCTGTAGCCGTCGCCCATACTTGTTCAAATTTCTTTGCATCAATAACTGGATTCTCACACAGGTAATCGCGGGCTGACATGGTGTCTTCGTCAGCATCCTCGACATCATCTTCATCATCTTGGGACGTGGCGTGTGATGCCGTCCGAGAAGCAGAGTGTGATACCGCGTATGAAGTCTTGACAGATCCAGATTCTCTTCCATTATATCGTGGTTGCTGTGCATCACTATGTAGGACTTCGTGCATTTGACCATGTTGGTGTACCTGTTGTGCTGGCATGGTAACCTTTGCTGCACGCATTTGAGACTGCTCTGCAAACACATCAAGTGCATATTTGAGGATTTCCATGAAGATGACATGACCATTTCTGTAGAGTAGCGAATTGACGATCCATTTTAACGTCACTGACATGTCGGTCAAACCCGGCATAACAGAAATGTCGACCAGAAAAATCGTTCCTTCAGAAACCTACATATAAATCCGTTAGTACCACTATTACGAATGGACTCCAGCGTCTTTTTCAGGGAGTAAAATACCTGCTCTGCAACAAAATGCCACTGTTGCTGTCCAGCCACTTTCTTGCTAGACACGCAAATCAACCGATACGCTTGCAAAAATGCTTGCAAATTGCGTGGATCCAGCTCATGAGCATCTATTGAGCCAAGGTCCACCGACCATTCTTCTCTGCAAATACACTCAATTAGTCATGCTAAATCAATGCATGAAGCATGCATCAAACGACTTACGATTCGTCGTTTGCTGTTTCCCACAAATCATCGAAATCACTGCCAACTACCGATGGATTCTCGAGCAAAAAGTCTTCAGCAGAAACGGACGGAAGTTTGGACACGAAGGAATGACCAGATGGTCGATCTGGAATGCTACTTCGGGAGGATGCGTCATCCACAGGATCAGAGTCACCGATAAATTCAAACGCGGATCCATTGGGTTTGTTTGCTTCTGGCGGTGATTGTCCAATAAAATTGAAACCTGATCCCTTTACACTCTTCATCGGTAAATGATTCGTTCTGTTGTCATGAACTAAGCCTATAGGTGGTGCGTATCCGTCACCTGTTGACCTCGACTCAAATTCCTCGTTACACTCATTACTGGATGGATAGTGAGACGTTCGGTAAACAGGATTGTTGTGGTGGATATTCTCTGTGGGGTCTAAGCCCGATTCACCGATTGTTCCAGCTGATTCTGAGCGGCCAGGGAATGGACTGCCATGGCCATCCATAAACAATTTCTTTCCTTCATCACTAATCGATCGTTCCCTGCCTTCACGGTTGTTTGCTGTTGGAGGGCAAGCAGAGCCAACATCTTCCTCAGTTAAGTCTGCGTCGATAAATTGCGGATTGTCTGGATCCAACCGGACAGCAGCGATCGCTTGTAATAGCTTTCGTGCATCGGCGCGATATATGTTGTCGTGACGCTGCTGTGAAATATTGGTAAAAACGTCTAAGTTCTCCTCAAATTCTTTAACGCACAAATTTTGCTTCAAAAGAGCCATGGTGGCGACGAATGCGTTGCGATGAACCTGTTGCATATACAAGCAGACGTATCAACAACTGAGCTCTCCAATTTTGCGCGCGTAGCTTACATTAGAGGCATATAGCTCATATTTGGCCTGAAGCTTTTCCACTAGTGTGTCTGCAACTCCCTGTTAATACCAGAAATACGATTATTATCTAGGTCCAATCGTGTGTATGTACATGTGAGGACCAAATATATGGGTACCTGTCGGCCTTCATCGTCTAGCTCCAATACACCCGTCACAAACTTGACTATTTTTTCATCTTTAAGCGATCCATAACAAACCGCATTCACAAGTTTTGTCATTGCCGACGAAGCTTTTGGTTTGCTCGGGCTTCTCTTCGGAACGATTGCGCTGATACGTACGTGTGGGACACGTAATTTGGGTCCCCATGATTTCTTTACGGGAGCGCTGTTGCCGTTCGAGCTAGCGCCCTTTAAAATATACACGCGAACGCTCTGTCCAAACCTAATAACGTCTCCGTCTAGCAGTCAGAATATCATAATCATCAGCTTCACTCCTAACGGCTAAAAGTTTACTCATAGCAGCGTTTACCGTGTAAAAGATAGGGATCATGCGGCGGGATCTTTTTACGACCCACGTACGTTCCATGGCGCGACATAAGATCCACTATCTACAAGACGACAACAGCCATATCAGCGAAATAGTACTTGCAATAAAATAACAGCGATGTTTACATACATAAATGCCTCCTTCATTATCGTGAATCACTGCCGCGTGCTTTCTCGAAACCGAAGGATTGCCCAATACGTGGTCGCAACTTTCCTGGTCGCGTCCAAAAAGATTTACACGTTGCGTGGCCACCATATACGTGGCACAATGGCGGCTGTCACGGAAAGCCTCAAGTCTTGCATGCGAATTAGCCTCTACAGGCATACACGCCCTTAAAGATAGGTAAATAATACTCGTTAGTAATAAATACATTTTGGGCGACAGTGATGCAGGTATAGCACACCAGTCAGGAGGACGAAAAGCAGCAGTACTAGAGCATAAGAAAGCAGCGCGTCCTGGGGTATCCATGACACAGCGCGCGCTCACCGAGATGCCTGTCGGACTGACTAGACCGTGACTCGAAAATAGTCGTATTATTTGTAGAATAACGAAAAAAGGCCAGACTATTGGCTGAAAAGATGGTGCTTCTTTATACCGGTAAATGACAAGCTGATATTGAATGCCACAAATTACATGACGACGCGATGCTGTGGTTAAGGAAGAGGGCTGAATGATCAACTTAAGCTGACTCAAGCTCCAGTTCAGCAGGTTTTACCATTCCAGTGTATGGACCTCGGCATAAGCTCGCCTGCAACTTTTCCAATAAAGATTTGTCTACAACACGACAACAACAACACGACAATTTGTGTGAGACGGCGCATACCCAACTGTTAATGACGTTAGTCCACCGTGCATGTAGCCTCCTTACCCAATTGCGACCGAAACGGTGAAGCGAGGATGGCATCTAACACAGCAAACTTCCACTCACGTGTCTCCTTAGTCGGCTCGGTCGAACGATCCAGGAGGAACTCGAAGAAACCGCCATAAGACAGCAGTGCACGCATACCCCATGCACTGTTCTGCGCTGCTACGGAGCGTAGCACATGAAAAACAGATATCCGCAGCTCTTCAAATGGATGCTTCAGGGTGTTCATCAGCAGAATCATCGTGGACTGCTGCGCGCACTCGGTGCCAAGACTGTTGAACAAGCGCTCACACATACTCCAAACGCCTGCATTTTCCTCTGGCACTTGATCGGGCTGCTTTACGAGACGCGTGTGTGCCCCGAGTACGCGTGCAATTGAGTGAAAACAATTGGCTTTCACAGGTATCTTTGAACTACTGCCGAGCTGAAACCACATTTGGCAAATGCTTCGGTGCTGAAGCAAAAGTTGAAGTTCTGAATGTCGCAAAAAGCAATATAGCAACGTAAACGGACGACCAATTCACCTCGGAACAATTGAGGAAATATTATCACCTTTGTCTGATGAAGATCCAAACGCAGAAAACGCATCCATCGCTGCGATTTGCTGCAGTGAATCCGTACTCTGAATTTTGTTTTCCACGGTTTCCAGAAACGTCTTTGAAAGCGTAGCATCGCTCCAACTCCACGTCTCAATGTTTAATCTTGCTGCCGTAGCCGAGATTTCTCCTACAAGGCGAACCACGTTCCCTCCAACGAACGGGTCTGGATAATGGATTGAATTAGCTCGCGGTGTACTTCACTAATCATAAGGTGAAGCATTATAAAACGTACCCTCCGTCATGCCCAACAAAGTCTTCAACGTGCCTGAAAGAGCAAAAATTTGTGAGCTAAAGATTTTTCATCAATCACAAATTTACGAACCAGACTGCATAATGTATTGAATGCCCACTTTAGTCTGACAAACTGCAGGAACCAAGTCGACAATGTTCATCAAGAAAAGCAGATCGTCTGACTCTAAACAGCTTAGAATCTGTTCACAAACAAGATATGCTTGTCAGCTTAAATTGTTCGCATCTTTTTTTGTTTCACGAAAGTTACCACATCAATGGCACCGGATGAGATGCCGTATTCCATGTGCTCATCCTCTTGCGCGCAGATCATCACGATTGTTTCCAAATACCGCATGAATTTAATGGAGTTCTCAGCAATTTCACTGAACAGGCAGATTTATCGGTTTATAGTACGAAAAAAACAACATGGTGTAGGTAGCGCAACGTCATCACTCGACAAACCTGCTTTGCGCTTTGTTTTTAAGCGTGTCCAAAACTGCTCGGTAGATTTTGCTGTCTGGGATGCTTGAAAACTATAAGAGCGAAAGAAATAATGAGCATCCAGTCATTTGTGCGATATTTGCATATCCTCGAAAGTCGCACCAATTCCAGTACAGTCGATGCTTTTGTAGCGACCTCGATGTCTTCATCTGCCACGACATCACAAACTCCCTCTAGCACTAACGGATTGGCCTGCAGCATAAAATATTTTGGCAGCATTAGATACACCTCCTCACACAGAAATAATCCACGCCAAAGGCTCTTTACCACAGCGTTGACCTGATCTGACGAAGGCTTCCTTGACAGATGCGCAATGAACTGGTTCAACACAAGCGCTCTTGCTTCTTTTTCTACATGAGCCAATCCAGCTATAATAAAAGGCACAATCTACCGGGCAATGTGAGAGATTTTAGAATAATAATATACAGCGACACATCCTTACGTCACGCGAGAAAAAGAGGACAGTGCCTTCATCCCTCGATCCAAAGACACGATTAATGCAGTCGCACGCCAGCTTCACCTACTTGCGATCCAGAACACCAGTTAAAAGATAAAATTGTCATAATTTTATTGTGATTCAATTGACAACTTTTTTTCCGGATCCGTGGTCGCTGGCGTCCTGCAAACACGCAAAGAGCTTCGCGATCGGAATATTTGCCAAAAATTCGTGCACGAGCGCATTTTCCTTGTCAACCGCACAAATGTGGGCAGTGGTTGCAATACTTGTCTCCTGGAATCGCGCTATTTCTTGCCACGCCGCAGTTAGGTCCATTATTAATAACGGTACCAGTAAAATATTAATAATTGAAGTTGAATAATTTTTGTATAGTATACATGTATCGGTAAAATAGTTGCAGTTTTGCAAGTTGTGTTGTGTGTTCTACGAAATTTAAGCGCTATTGATTCAATCGTGCAACTCCTGTTAAGTACTAGAAATAGTTACGTATTAGAGAGCTTTAATTCACGCGTCCACAGTCACAGCAGGAATGATGCCATACTTGCGCCCCTCAAGAGTACAATCGAGTCGCTGACAACACGCAAGCGCGACAGGTGATCTCAACAGGAGGCTCACTCTACCAACTACTCGTCTCCTTAATCGTCAAGTCAACCGTCGGCCAACGCGACATGTCCGGACAAGCGCTTGGTGATTTCGTTGCGAGCGGCTCGTCGTTTCGCGATGTGATTACGACGTTGTGGAAGCGGTACCGACCTCGTATGAAGCTCGAAGCAGTCCGTCTTGATGACTCGTGGTCAAGTGAGGCGCCGTCCGTTGAACGTTGGTCAAAATGATACAGCTCAAGCTCAACAAACATCTCATCCACACCAACAAGGCAGAGCACGCGTGGAACGCATGGCTAGTGAAAAATCGCGGCAAGACGGTACAACTGCTTATATACGATTATGGAACAGACATTGCTACTAACCTCCAATTAGAAGCTTTACTTTATGCCTGTATCCGTACTCACCAAGTCGACCGCGCTGGGGATACCGCCGAAGCGTCAATCATGGAGGTTGTCAGCCGTCTCCAAATACATTGGCGTGGGACATTTTTGGCGGAAGCCGTGATTTGGCGAATGTGGGGGAACCACATTACGCGGAATTTGAATCGCTCGACGTGGGACGGGTTGATAGAACAGCCGCCGCCAGCCTATAACCTGCTTCGGCCTGCCAACAACCGCCTCGAGGAGCAGTTGACGAGCATCACACGATCGGCTCATCTCGCTCTCGATTGCGTAAAGCTTCAATCGCGGACTATCACCACTTGCGAGAGGGCTGGAAGGCGTTCGGACGCCGCCTCGATAGGTACGAGCAAAACCTTGAGACGCGACGAGCCGTGATCGAAGCTTTTATTCGTGATGCGCTTCCGCCGTCACGTGAATATGTTCTCGACCCATTACTTCTCATCCAAAATGTCGAAGATCACGAACATGCCGAGTAGATACTGCACTAGGGTATGTCAATAAATTCATGCACGAGAAAGAACAAACCCGAGAACGCTAATGGCTCAATGTGAATAAACGTTTCATCAATTTTATCCTCAGCAAATTAACCTCTGTAACGATTGGAGGAACCGTAACACACTAGTAAACCATTTCATTTGACTTCGTTGATACAGCTGATGGTGGAATATATAACACCACGTCACAATTCACACAACATTGGCTGAACTTCTTAGGTACGTTCAAGCTATCCCAAGCATAACACTTATTTTATGCTCCAGGGATGCGCCACTTGTAGAAATGAAATGCATGTTTGCCTTGCGCAATACCAAACAAGCTTGCGTCGATTGAAAGATAAGAAAATGCACGGTCAAAAGTATGCATTGACGTTTCCACCGTGCGTAGTCGACGTAGCCTACCAAATGGGCTTGTAGCTTCTCGAGCTGCTGCATATCCAATTTAGCACCTTGAAAATCCATATGCTGTTCAATTTCGACGTTATCACCACAGCGTTTTGAAGACGAAACGTTTTTGCCTGACTTGTTTTTGGCAGTAACGGCATTATCGGAATCTTGGGGAGTTTTTCATCATCAAAACTTGGAGCTGAAGGAGCCGAAATGAGTCATCCGTGACGTGAAACAATGATGAAGGAACTCCAGTGTTGTCTTGCGTCTCTGCTATATCTATGAAGTGGTCTATATCTTCCCGTGAAAGCATTACCTCTTCACTATAAATATCCAGAGAGAAAGTACTTGATGCATCAGAGCCTTGTGTTTCTGACGGTTTTTCATCCAGAAATAAACTGTTCAAGTCTTCTTCATCGTGTCGAACGATTCTTTTGGCTCCAACTCAGCACTTGATGCTGGATTTGTCGTACTTCATACATCAATTTCTTTGGCTCCAGCTCGGTACTTGATGCTGGAATTGTCGCACGTCGTACAACAATTCTTTTGGCTCCCCTGCTCAGTACTTGATGAGGGAATTGTCGCACGTCATAATTCATGAGAAACAACTATCAAGCACGTTGAGGCGTATTTGTGGTGGCTCTCGGTGACGGTACTCCTACGTGCAATAGGTTGAATGTCCACCTGTCCACTTATCTGATCAACCAAAATGATGATAATACTCCGATTTTTTGTCCCCGCAATGTTGCATTCACTTGATTGGTTGATTGGCGGTAATCAACGAAGACGACGGCAAAAAATGGTGATGTGATGCTCTCGTTTAGCACCGACAGGTTCAGGAAGCTGTTTGCCGCTGAGTTTATGTGAAAGATCCTGGCAAATAAGGTGCGAACGGATGCACGTACTGTCGAGGCTTCACGTCCCCGTACAAGTGCAGCCAAACGTGATTCAAATTGTGGCTAGTTTCAGGTTGCATTGACTTGGTTCGATAAAAAGTCCAACAAGACCTTGGTCTCCTTTTGATTAGCATTCAAGAGGTTTTCTGCTGGAGGTCCCCATTTGTCGATACAGCGGTGAAACAAGTTGCAAAAGACTTGATAGGACGAGAAATGGTCAGTGCGTCGCCACGATTTGCCGCAATAAATTCTTGCACCGCTGCACGTTCATCAAAGTGCCAGTCTTGAGCAGACTTCCACTGATTCTCAGGCTTTTCGCAACAAATTTCCGTTCCATTCCTAACGTCTTTTACTCGTCCTCAGTGTGCTGACCATTCACTTCAATGTGCACCACAACTTCGATCGCATCTTGCTCTTGCGGTTTCTTGATAACGATTCCGACACAGAGATCTTTTGTTTCATGGATTGCTTCCTAAAATGCAGCCTCCTGGCCATGAATCACTGCTCTCACCGCTTCCAGCCGGACGTTTAATTATTTATCACCACTTTGAATCTTCTTTTCGATGTGACTCGAAAGGCCTGAAGGCGGACGGAGCAATAGCTCGTACTGTCCGCTCATGGCAGCCTCAATCAGCAGCAAATACTGATCAACCCAATTCCCGAGCTGCTGTCGCTGTGCAACTGGAGTCTCTAACGGCACGTCCAGATTCGACAACGCCTTTTCCGTCTCCGGAAACTGACCCCGCAATCACTTTGGGCAACGACCGGCAAATGTTGTTTGGATCTGCCTCTTAGGCTGCTTGTAGAATCTCCGTGTTGTGCATTTCAACGTTCGATGGGACGGCCGCGATAATAACTGTACACTCGTGCTGCATGTACCTATCGACCATTTGCCGCACCCTTGGAATGATGCTTTCGTTTTCGTGATCGCCCACAGTTCGAACGAGTCCCGGCAAGTCTGTAGCGTTAGATCAGGCAGATCCGGGCCACTCATTTCGATCAAAATTCGATCATCACTTATGTATTGGCCATCATCGATCAGTTTCTGGGTGAGTTTCGTAATGGCATTCGGGACGTCTTCGAGTCGATTCAGATTCTCTTTCTCTTCCCCTTCGTCGTTCTCATCATCATCCCTGCCAAGTGAATCGAATCGAAGGAGACGCACAAGACCACGAAACGTGTCGACACTCCAGAGAATCAATTGAGTGGGGCATCTTGCCGTAAGTTGGTCGGACGATGGAACGAGACACCCGAAAGGGCCGACAAGAGAGACGATTTCCCACTGGAAGTTTCACCCATCACCGCAATTTTTGACAGCTTAATGTACTTGCCGAGGCCAATGTCACGAAACTTGTCGTCTAATTTTCGCTCGTCTTGAGCCTTGCCATGGTGAAACAGGTCATTCGTCGATCTGCTGCTCATCTTGATGCGAGCTTTTCCGGACTGGGAAAGTTTGAATTTGGTGAAGTCGATAGAGAAAAAAATCGCAAGAGATCTGCGGCAATTGTCAGCTATCTGTGAGGACATCGTGCTCAGTTTACCTTGCCGTTGTATGTGTGCAACCAGTTCGAAAGCTAGATGTGATTGGCCTTTAACAGGGACAATGAAAAATAACAGATCAACTACGTTCATTACACTATGACAACATACACCAGACTTTGGCTTCTCCTTTGAAATCGACACTTAAACAAAAATGACAACACTCGTACTTTGTCCCGCAGAAGTTGCGTACGTTGCTGATCCAACTCGTCAAACAAATGCTTGTCTTGGGTGTACGGACGACCTTCTGCAGTGAACAAACCTTCACTTTTGTGGCGAACATTCTCGAGATCGCGTTTCAGCACCGAGGCAGCCGTGTTTCTGAGAAACTGCACCACTTTTACGTCATGCTACCAAGATTTTGTGCACTCTCACCGTGGTCGTGTGCGCCAGTACCCAGCTTCGAATTCGGTATGGATTCTAGATGAAGCAGCGATCCATGTCGACCCGGAGATTGTTCAGTATCTACGGAGTGTTGGTGTTGTTGTCATCTACCAGCCAGTATACTACCTTTTTTCAATCCAATAGAGTTTTTGTTCGGATTCATCAAGCGTCGTTTCCAGCGTCACTACAACGAATCAAGTGGCCGTGATTTGATGCCGTTCGGGGTCGAAACTTTTCGCGCTTATGAATACGTTGATCTAAATAAGATTTTCAGCACTGTGGCTGAAAAATCTAGGGCCTGTTCGATCCAACTGGACCTTTATTAGAACATCAGCGCTTGCCTAAAGCTAAAACAACATCCCAATTCCCAATGACTGATGACTTGGATTTTACCGAGCTAATGAATGTGCTATAAATGGCCGATGGTAGCTGAAACGTCAACCTCAGCACACTTTAATTCTTTGCACTGGTAATTGAAAATATTTAATATATGTCGATGGAGAATTTCCTTGTTTTGGCATTGGTACCGATTGATAAAAATTTATGAGCAATGCTATGGCAACGTTTGATCATTTACAAGCTGAAGAGGAGTATCAGAATGCAGATTTGGGTACGAAGTTGAATTGTCGGGATGCTTCTTCTAACCAACAGAAGAGGAAGGAGAAAATTTATAAAACAAGAAGACCTGGCAAATTCAGCGTGTAACAAATTTTCGGTAGTGGAGTTCAGCCATTCTCGACTTAAGTAGGGCTGCCAATGTCAGAGTTTCCACTTGACATTCCTTCCGGAACGTATTGGCAATACTACTCCCTGATAATGGGTTAATAGATATTAAATCATTTGCCAAGGTAAGTTAATTCTCTCATAACCTAAAACTCCTTGCAACTTACTTTCTTTTGTGTCGCGTGGTCAAACGTCCCTGTTGTATGAAAATAGTCGATAACGCCATTGATGCCAATAAATGCTAGTATAGAAGTGCGGAGCTTCCGAACCAAATCACCTCGTACTGCGACCTTCCTCCCTCGGATTGCGTACCCTCGTTTCTCACCATACCCCGATTTTCAAAACTCACTTCCTCCAAAAATACTAGATTGTGATGATTTCAGTCTACGTGAGATAATTCTTCAACAAACCTGAAGACATCGCGCTCCTTGATATGAAGTGCGCGGCGCTCGAGAACCTTCCAAGTGAAACCAAGCGCTCGCAAGATGCGTCACACTGACGGCTTCGACATCTCTTTGCCATGCACCTGCTGGAACACCGTCTGGACCTCATCGAGGCATGCAAGTGGTGCTCAAAATAATAATTGTGGATCACAACTTGTGCTCCTGTGAGAACTTCTTTTCGTTCACCGACGACGCTCGTGCATAGACCCCAGTCTCTTCGTAGATTTTATCCAGTTGCCTATGGTCCGCTCTGACTTGCTGTAGACGATAGCGAGATGCTGACGCGAAAACCCAAGCATGTAGTTGGCAAACAAACAGTGATAAACTGTTGCTGCTGGGTCACCACTACCTCCATTTCTCTTTGCGTTTAATTAGCAGAATCGATTTGATGTCTGGTGATTGGATATATTTGACTTATTTTGCCAAATCACCATTCATGTTTGTTTTGGCCGATTTTGGAGCTTAGGCTCAAATCACGCAGGATCGGCAAATTTGAGCGAAATCAACAATGCATGTATAAAATTAATAATTACAGTATACAGTATATCGTATGTATACTAAAATGTCGGGACGAAACGATTGGCTCAGGAGGAGAAATTACAAGTCTATTCAAAATTCCGTACGCACCCATGCGGATACGAGAATCACACTTAGAAATAATATTGTGAAAAGAAAATGCCACTTTGTGGTGGTACGGTGTCAGAAAAAATTTGACCCAAAGCCCAAATTGGAGCGCAATTGGCTTTGCATTTCCTGTCAAAAACTACCTAAATTAGGGTCAGTCTTACCTTGAGTAGAATCAGGTGTACCACTTAGTTTACCCATAATTAGCAATAGTTAATTCCTAATTAAGCACTTAATAGAGGAAAAGTCAAGCGGGGTCAGAATGGCTCCGGGGACACGGCTGGGTGTATAGATGAGGGATAATTCTAAATTAAACATCGAGCCTTGCTCGGTTACCTTAGGAGTTAGTGCTCTGCAAACTCCCTGCCACATCCCATCTACACGCCCTATATATATTAGGTTAGGCTCATATATGCTAATCATCTTACCTTTCTCGCGTGTTCTGATCCACAGCGGGTAGTCACTCTTTTACTTGTTCCAACACTCCCCCTCGACACCCGCGTCGGATCTCCCTTGCTTTCTATGCGTCTTAGCGCCCCGCGCCGACTCCCATTCCTTATGAGCCTATCCTTGAGTTCAGCGCCCTGCGCTGACTCACCATTGTTTCTTTTCAGCCCTGCTCTGGGCCTAGCGCCCTGCACGTACCTGTCATTCTGGTCTCCCACCCCGCCCTGTGATCTAATCTACTATTCCACTCTTAGTGCTTCCCCTGAGCTGCAACGTTCTCCATTGCTTCAATCAAAGTGCAAAGTCCTTTTCTACAGGGCCCTGTTCCCCCCTGTTACCATATCTTCTTCCTTCGATAACTTTTGTCCTTCTCGAGCATACGCCGCTGCTCTTCGTGATATTACACCACGCATGTTCTGGAACTTAACAAACGTGGCGCGCGCCCGTGCCTTTGTCATCACATCTGCGACCTGTTCTTGAGTGTTCACATACTCGGTTGTAAGTCTCTTGTCCTGTACCAAGGAACGCACGTAATGAAACTTGTTCTCAATGTGTTTCACATGGTGATGCTTGCCCGTCCTTTCACTTAGGTTGCCGCTATGTTGTTACTCAACAGTCTTGGTTTCTTTTAGTCGGCCATTAGTTCTTCACATAGTTTCTTCAGTCATTTGTACCCTCATGTATAGCGTAGTATTTCGCAACCATTGTTGAAAACGCGTTAATGTCTTGCATACGTGATCCATACGAAATTGTAGCTCATCAAGTAGTGTAACATATCCGCTTACACTCTTCCGGTCTTCCGGATCATTGGCATAATCTACATCCGTATACACGACAAGATCCACTGGTTGGATCACTCGTTCACGGTATACGGGCATCCTTAGGCCCTTGTCCAAGTGCCGGTATGGCGTTCTGTACTGAAAATAGTGACACATGATTGGACAAAAAATTGGTGTTTGGCTCATTGGTGTTCAGAGATCATGGCATTCCGGAACACCTGCATGGGGTGTTCTGAAATGAGTACATTTGTAAAGACATCATAGATGAGTAATATACATAATATAGATAACAGTATAAAAGTAGGTGTGTGTTTGCTACGAGTCCTCGATTGAAGCCTTAGGCACAACCCCGGGGGAAATCGATGTTTAGCCTCCATTTGCACGATGCACAGCCTTTAGACATCAATACCTGTATTCTCCAGCGCGCATGCTCACTGGAAATGCCATGTAACATTATGCGATGCAGGTGGGGTACATGGAGAGTGTCCCGGAACGTCGTTTCTGAACGATCAGAATTTCATTACCTAACCCTTTTCAATTAGCATTTCGGCACAGTACAACTTGAACAAGGGCATCAATTCATAGTCAACTGTAGCCTTGAGATATCTCAGTACACGCTTAGCTTGTGCGTAGTGCTGCTTGAAACAACTCATGTGTTGTCCCAACTTGTGCGATTTCGGGTCTCGAGCCCGAAACCAGGTACTGTAGTGCGCCCAGTATCTCACAATATGGCATGTCACGAACGTCTTCATTCTTGCTTGTCGCTGCCAACAAAAAGATGTCCATTCCGGTGTGGGTGCACCGTTGCAATGTTGCATTTCAGAATTTCCATGATGTACGTTTCTTGACTGAAAAAACACTGAGTTCTTGTTTATAATCACCTATACCCCAAGAAGGTATTTCACCAGACGGAGATCGACTAACTCGAACGTCGTTTGAAGAAGCCTTCTCACTTCTTCACATGATGCCTATGGGTCCGTCAGCAGTAGGTCGTCCACGTACACGGTAAGCAACATTGATATCTCCCCCTCCTGGTATCGGACGTAGAGTCCGTAATCGCTTTCAATACGCTTGAATCCAATTACCACAAGATGTTCATGCAATTACTGTTTCCATACTTTCGGTGCCTACCGCAACCCGTAAAGAGACTTAATCAACCTACATACATGGCTCTTGCCATTCCTTTCATAGCCCGCCAGCTGTTCCATAATAACCTCTTCCTGAAGTTCACCATGAAGAAACGCCGTCTTCACATCATACTGTAAGATAAATGAACCTCGTTGTACCGCAAGGTATATAGCCATCCTAATGTGGTCTTCTGGTTATTAATCTTACCATCAGCCTTGGCCTGCTTGAATCACTTATTAGGCGAATGGTATTTCCAGTAACCCCGTGATTCTCCGGGTAAAAACTCCAACTCCATTACAACTTCAGATCGAGAATTTCATCCGTCCGTATACTGGTCACCTGGTAAGGGTCAGCTTTGGTGCCCGGGGTTCGACTGACGTAATCGTTAAACTTACATGTATTGTCGGTTACGCTTGCTTTAGTTCTCAATTATCCTCCTTACCGACATACGCATAGAAACTAACAATAGACCGCTCGGCTCGAACCAGATTCCAACCTGGCGAGCAATCTAGTTTAACATATTTTCCGCCTGGTGGCAACATTCCAGCATGCTTGGTCGGGACATACCACTTCTTCATCAGGTTGTAGTACCCCTCGATGGGGCAGAGTCCAGCCTCGTGCACCTCTTAGCAAGTCTTGCAGGTAAACAGGCAGTGTCAGCTGGATGACCTTTCCTCTCACACTTCTTGCAGATCAGCCTCTTCCAGCAGCTTCTGTCGTCATGCTTGATGGATCCACAGTAGGTGAACTTCCGTCTGGTGTAGTCCTGGTCAGATCGGGAAGGAAATCCTTTCTGCTGGCCCGACCCTGATGCTGACCGGGACTGCTCACCAGCTTCCGCCGAGAACAAGTATCGATATTGTACTCCTTCCGATTCGCCCCAGACCGCTGGTATTATTCTTCCGAGCTGGTTGCGTCCGAGTCCATTGCAACCATGCAAACGACACTGATCGATAGCGGCTAACTTCCTTGATCCAGGTTAGAGCGTGACCTGTACCTGTTGATCCATCTTGTTTAAGGTCACCTTGTGTAACAGGCTAGCTGTTACGCGGCTTACACAGTAAGAATTGCAGTGAGGAAGCGTGCAATTGAGTAGGACCAAATGTAAATTTGGTCCTCCTTAGTTTACCTTAGATAAACTTAGAATAGACTAATTAATTTGTTAATTAATCACTTAAG
>MIQA02006021.1:0-28135 GCA_001887855.2 Sclerospora graminicola
CGGGGAGCTCGATTGGCAATATACTTGAAGTTTGTATACTGCGACGGCTGGACCGAGAATAATTGATCGGTCAGCTAAACCAATGACAATAAAGGGGTAAATTCAACGTGTACGTAAAGGGGAATCCAAATATAACTCCACAATCTTCCACAGTAGGCCAAAACGCTACCACACTTTCCAATTATTGATATAACCGTGTTCAAAACACGGGTGACTTGAGGTGAGTATACACGACGCGGCGACCCCGGTCAGGGGACTTCCGGTGGGTGTGGGTTACGTTAACCTTCCCCGGGCAAACCAATAGCAGCAAGAGGGGACCTTGTTAGCCCTCTGCTGTGGACCAATGAAAGCGACTTGTGTCTAAGAAAGCGAAATGTATATTGGTTTTTATCTCTAAGTCCTATACTCCCTTTTGTGTAACCTACCCCAAATAGCCCCGCTGGATAGTTATGTGTCTTACCTGAAGTGGCACAGTTAACTTCGATCGGATGCTCTTTTGTGTACCGGCCCGGACGGTACACCAACCCAGCCGGTACACCGAACCCAGCCGGATCGGCCGGATGACCATCCATCTAAGCTCACTTGACCGCTGGTGTTAGCACTTCCTTGGCAGCTCCACGTCCGACCCTGGTGCCTCCTCCGTCCTCTAAGAAACTAACCTCCTTCAGGACCCTTCGCCCATACACCTTCCGAACAATCCGCCTTTCGGTCGTCCCCTGTCCGGTTCGCCTGGTCCGCTAGGCCAACTATCCACATCTCGACCACGCCCATCTGGCCCGATTCCAGGCCTGGCACCGTCCTGCCGCTGGTAGATACGCTCGGCGACTGCCATCCGGCATCTTCGCCCTTGGTCTTCATTTTCCGCCAATCAGAAGTCGCCCTCGGGAAAGTATTTCACACCTTCCCATTAATTAATTCACAAGTCACTTTACCACAGCCGCCCCTGAGTCTTGCCGCAGCCGCACAACGGTTGAGGCACGATCTCACTACGCATCTCACACTTCGACTCCTACACCGTTGTCGAAATACCCATCCAGCTTCGCCACTCCATCACTCATAATGACTCCAAAATCACTCCAGCACCTGATTGGCCCATTCCTGGCCAGACTAATTTCTACCCACCGGTTGATTGGCCGATTAGTGTCGATTAATCCAGCCGTACCCGCTGCCCGGCAGCCGGATGGCCTAATTTTCTGGCTCCGCTCCACCTTCTTCGTGGGTCTACATAACCCCGAAACGGTTCCGCCTCACTCGTCGGCGATCGAACTCCCTCATTAAAGCTCCACAATTTAGGCCCAGCTCATCCACCCACGACCGTTCTTCGTAATTTTTCCACTGCACCAGAAACTCTCTATGAACCCACCCAAACCTGGTTTTCCGTCCGTTCCGAACATCCAAAATTTCCTCTACTTCGTACTCATCCAGATCCAGCGGCTTGTCCCAACTATCCTCTGGCTGCAGGGCTTCGTCAAAGTCGAACCGATCGCTCTCCACCATCAGGCGTGCATTCGGGCGGTCCGGGAAGTGTTTCACCAACTTTAGCTTGGACACATGCACTATGTGCCCTCCGTAACCAGCTTGACCGCATGTTCCCCGACCAGCTCCCGGATAGGGCCATGCCACATATGAGCCAGCTTCCGCGCATATCCTTCCTTGACCCGATCCAGATACAACTATACCTGGGAACCCGGCTCTATACCGTGCTCTCTGGCTCGGTCGTTGTTCTGACCGGCGCGGCCCTGGATTGCTTGCCGGAGGCGTTCGTTTACCTGTTCCCGTGTCAGTGGATAATGAAGTTGCACCCCCATCCTCCAGCGACGGGCGTCTCTGTCACGGCTTCTGGTACACCCTATTGGGATGGCAGCTTTCAAGGTGGATCGAGGATCCCATCCATAAGCTAAGTAGAAGGGAGTGTCTCCCCTTACCCGATCGTACGACGTATTAATGGCGAAAACAAGTCTCTCCGCGTATTCGTCCCAGTCGCACTGATCCGCCTCCACCACATACATCTGAGGGCTTGGTCAGAGTTTGGCCATCTTTCGGCTTCTTTTTGCTTGCGGGGGTAAGCATGGTCACGCTCGTTTTTTGTCCCAATCTTGTTGAGGATGGGAATAGGTCGCATAATTCCAGCTCCATCATGCGGATGATTGCTTGTCCGAAACGTCTAAACACATTTCTCGTAACTTGAGCAACCTGCTGAGCGGTACGTTGGATCTGCTTTGCTATGACCAGCGCGGTAAACAATCCGTCAGATCAGAGCTCTGTGAGTAATTTCGAGATTTAGGTAGGCTGGATATGGTCTCGCAATGCTTGAAAAGGAAGGTGGCTGTATATTCGTTGACCACCCTCTAATGTGGTCGGCTCTTCCCTGTTCACAATCGGACACTCCATAAGCTGTCGCTGCATAGATGCCCGGAGTGGAAAATGCGCTTGATTTTATGATATGTGGGCGATGCCCTGATGTCCTCCTTCCAGACTCACGTGATAGTGATGGAGGATATCCGGTTGCAGGGTAGTGGGTACGACCAGCCGAGCGGATTTATCCCTCTTGATTACGGGCTGGTCAGCATCTCGGTAGAAAAACAACAACCCGTTCTCATCCACCTCGTAATCTGGGGCTAGCTTAAAGTATTCTTTAGCTTGTTCGGCGCTCAGTTTATCCAGTTCCCCTTTCAGGTTCGCCTTGAGATCCACTATTCACTCCTCTTCGTCCTGCGCTTGGAGAATTCGCTCTGCCCGTAACTGTTGCACTATCCCCTCGCTCATGGCTTCCGGAGATGGTGAGCCAGCGGCTGAAGAACGGCGCTTTTGCGACTGGGTGACGGCGTTCACCCGGGTTACCTCCTCCATGTTGGCCGGATGGATAAGTTCGGACAGCCGATTGATCTCTGCCAGATCCGATAACAAACCTGGATCGGAAACCGTGACACCGGTTTGGTCACACATGGCCAGTGTAGCCAAGTGATCTGCACTCTTATTCCAGTCCCGTTTGACATGTAATAGTTCACGTTCTGGTCATTTCCGCAGGGCGGCCATAACCCGATCGCTCAAAAGTCTCAGCCGGGGCGCCTTGCAGTCTATTTCTCCCGTAATTTGCCGGATCACCAGATTGGAATCTCCACATATGATAAGCCGCCCCTGCGTCCGGCCAGCCAGCAGATCAAGGCAAAGTAACAGTCCTCGGTACTCTGCTTCGTTCACTGTTATGCCAGGCGTGGAATCTGAAGCAGCAGCTGACACGGTATCTGTCTGCTGTCATCAGGGTACTAAACGAGACAATACGTGTCATATTGCAGCACTTGAATCCTGAAGCTCCGTGGGTTTGCGTATTGCACAGCAGGCATTTAAAGGCGCTAACTTGGATTAAGACGGCTGCTTCACTTTTGTGGTGTTACTTGTTAGACTTGCTGGCGCTTCATGGACGGTCTCAAGTGTTGGAAAATGGGATGAGTCTAAACGCCCAAGGATACAAAAATACAAACATCAGTCTTTACGGAAAAGAAACAAAAGCGGATGAAATTGCTAATGTTTACCTGACCAAGATCGTACAGGTCGTGCTGTACACCGGGAACCAACACTTTATTATTCAATACCAAAGACGAAAATGAAGTGCTCGACTTTAAGCTTTGATACAAGCTTAAATTCGCACATACGGCGCCTCCTCGTCCAGAGCAGTTGATGGAAAGAGCTTTGACTGATGTCTGGAAATAACTGAGTGGGCTTGATTGATGTGGCAGGGAGATTAAGCATGCAGACAATTCTCTCGTTCTTTTTCTAGCATCGCAATGCATTCTTGTATCTCTACAATCTCAAGAATCGACAGAACGCAGCCTCTGCCTGGTTTGCGCGCATCGCCATGATATTTTTCTGTGCCGACGCAGAAATTCTGCTTGTTTTTTTCCTTTTTATGATAACTGTCGTTCTGATTTGATGGGCGTGGTGCTCCTCCTCTCCAGTGTTTTTTTTTCCTCTTGATTCGAGATTCTCGGTGAAATAGTCGATTTACCGGTATGTCGGCATTGCTTTATCCGTGTTGTTTGCAATTTAGTGGCGGCAATTTCATCAATTTGTTTGTCTACAATTCAAAGATAAAAAATCAATAACAGTGAGAAAACATGAGCAGCAAAGGCACTCACCGTTCTTGTCTGGCGTTTCTTGAGTTGTCTGGGGATGTACAAGTGATGGGTTGGGTCTGTCCTCGGAGAGCGTATCTAAAGTGGCTTATGGGATCTCACAATTTCTTCGCGTTGTGAGGCCGAATTCCGATACGCGAACCTTCTCAAAAGCTACATCAGCATAAGATAAATTATTAAAAGCAGCGTATTTTTGCCGTCACCGTACGTGTCTGTCACATCCACCCAAAATTCCGATTTATAGCCTTAATTTTTCGGATCGAGCAAATAACGAAAGGCTGGATCACCGTAGTTCGATAGTTGAACAACTAAATCATCGACAAAAAGCACGTTAATGAGGCGAAAAACGCATGCGATTGTCTTTGACATCGAACTCTCCAAACCCTTCGAACCGTAGACATATCCAAGTTCCTCGAGTTGCCTGTCTTTCGTCATAACCCCTATAATTGCCTCTAGAAATGCGGTTTTTGTTTGAGAAGTAGGAGTAGTCTTCCGCCTACAGCATTCTGCACCGAGCTCGTTTGCCCCACGCTTGGCAAACTCTATAAGCTGATCTGTGTCAGCATCAATGAGTTCTATGCTCACCGTCGGCAGAGTAGTCCGCGCCAGCGTGACGGAGGCAGTGACCTCCACCACCAACTTCATCGTTGTAATGTGAGGATTGGGGTCAGTTTTCTATTTTGGCCATGCTCTCGTTCTCCCACCACCCTTTGCTTGAGGCGGGAGCGGGACGGAAATCGGGAGCATAGGGTAACAAGAACAGGCAGTTAATTTTTTCTTGTCTAATCAGGTTTCGAGTTTTTTTGCGGGAGCTCCCGTTGGAAAATAACAACGCCCCTAAGAGACCAACAAGCGCTTCCGACTTGGGTACTTCCCTTTCTTTATTTGTCCTTCATTGATGTCCATTACGCATACTTGTTTTTTTTATCAGACTATGATTCTTCCTCGGACCATAGTGACCTGCAGTATTGTCCGAGCCGGCTCCAGCTGGAACATAGTGACCTGCACTATAGTCCGGGTCATCTCCAGTTGGAGCCTACAGGGGAGTAACTTCTTCTTTAATTTCGACCTCATGGGGCGATATGTCTTCCCCCAATGCACCCGACACAACATCATCAACAAGTTTAACCGGTCTTGTTTTTTCGCCCACTAGGGACTCGCGGTGATATCGAGGGTCACCAAGAGGTCTGGGCATGCGCACCATTGTGGTGTAGTCGATCTTGTAATTTTTGTCTGAGGTTCGAACACCCACGGGCGGGACGGGAGGGGGGGCAGATGACTGACTGTCGGAGGGGGAATTCCGTCCATCTCTTGATTCAGGGAAGCATTGAGCTGACCCGACCGGTCACTACTACCAACTTGGCTGTGACGACTAGGATGATCATCTCTTCAAATCCACCTTGTGTATCCGTCAGCACTGGCGGTTACGCTCTCCTGGTGGTCTCTTGTACGAAAGGTTGAGATGCCCGGTTAGGGCAGCGGGACGAAGGTTAGGACTAGGGTTGCGTCTGTGCGGGGGGGAGCGGGCCGGCGTTTTACTTGGTTTCAGTATACCACAAATGCTGGACCGAGATAACTCAATCGGTCAGCCCAACCAAAGCCAATAAGGGGGCTATTCCAATCTTATGCGTAGACGTGAACTCCAAACCATTATCCACAATCTTCCACAGTAAGTCAAAACTTCGCATTCCCTTTCAATACAACTTCACCGTGTTCCAAACACGGGCGACTTGAGTGAGTGTACTACTTCTACTGACTCCCAGTCAGGGGACTTCCGGTGGGCCTCTTATGACCTTCCCCGGGCAAAGAAATTGCTGCTAGAGGTGAAGTTGTTTACCCGCTACTGTAAGCCAATAGCGACTTGTGTCTTAGAAAGAGAAAAGTTTAATGATTTTATCCCTAAATCCAATATAAACCTATGGAGTATCCTACACAAAATATAGTGGTCGGGTTTGCTGGTCGTCCGTTACACCAGATAGGGTGGTCCGCTAACGTCTTCGTCCTGTCCACCCAATTGGCTAACAATGACGCGTCAGACTACTACAGCGATCTAGCCCCGCTAGCACCACTGAAGACTCTTGCACGATCCTTGACCGTGTCGTCCACCTTCATAGAACGTCAAGCAGCATTAGCCCTCAGCTGGTTGGACCCGGGCAGCACTGTGAATCTGACGCAACACTGCTGGCCTGGTCCAGCTTTGCTACAGCACTTTTCACTAGCCATATGGTTTAACAACTCTGTACCTGAACTCCTTTCGCATCCTCACATGTCCATCCGATACCCTTCGGTCTTCTTTTATATTTCGTCCAAGGCTATCGTCTTGTCTTTTGGACTGGCTCAGGGCAACTGACACTTTCGGCCAATCACAGGGTGGGCCTATCATTTACAGTACCTGTCAGTTAATCAATACTGGAACCACTTCACCACAAGCACTCTCGGCTACTTCTGAGGGTATACCTTTATCGTTCAGGATACGAATAGAATGTCATGGCCTGTATTGCTTAATGTTGTCGTTATGTCTGTTGCGTCAGGAAGTCAGCAAGTCACCAAAAGGACGCAAATTAAATCCCCACAGTGCGTCCAAATTCACCATTGTGTCGGCGTGCACCGCTTGGCTAAAACTTATCACCCGCTCCAGCAACGCTTGTCCAGTCACTTGAGTTTATCTTTGCGACTGAGCAGTGCAGAAAAGGTTTCATTGATTTCGCGATATGGATGAGAGCTTGCTCCTGCCCGTCATTGTGTTTAACATTCCATCAACTGTCCTGGTCCGTCCGAATTGGGCAGCATGTGTTCGTTATTGGATTGATCAATATTCATGTCCGGTCAGCCGATCAGCGCGCTGACGTTCAGTGAGCCCACAAAGACTCGGTTTAGAAACGACTTTGGAACGTCCCCACCCTATCGAAGCAGATTTTGTACAGCAAACAATCGGAACGCAGGAGGACATTCAAACTCTCGATCGAGCTCACAGGTCCCCCAAATCAGACTGCGACGCCAAATATAACTCATCAAGCAGTCTCCAAACACCTCTTGCATCGCGCGCAGATAACGCCATCGCACCACACAGACGAGCCGTTAGGAGTTCCTTCCTCGCCATTATTGTCGCCAGAAGTAGCAGAGATCGGTTTGTTAAAACGTACAAGGCGGTGACCAGAAAAAGCCGCCAATGCACCGATCAAACTAGTTTGCCGACATCAGGAGATCCTTCCAGAATAGTGGGGCGGTCAACTTTCATGGCACGCAACACGCGGTACAAGTTTGACATCGTTTTTGAGATTTGAGAGAGAAAAGTGACTCTTCCAATACAGAAATTGGTTAGGTAATAGTGCCCTCTTCTAAGTGTTCAATACCTTTGAAACTAAATACTGTAGCGAATTGGCGTTCTACAAGTGAGTATCCACTTTAACGGCTACGTTCGTTAAGGCCCTTGTCCAAAAGCCAGAGTGGCGTTCTGTACTGAAAAATAGTGACACATGATTGGACAAAACAAATTGATGTTTGACCACATTTTATGTTCCGAGATCGTGGAATTCCGGAACACCTCCATGAGATGTTCTGAAAAGAGCACATTTGTACCGAAATCATGGATGAAGTAATATACATAATAGAGATAGCAGTATAATAGTAGGTTGGGCGTATGCTGCGAGTCCTCGCCCGAAGCCTTCGGCACGACCCAAGGGAAATCGATAATTACACAATGCACAGCCCTTAGACATCAATACATGTAGTACAGCGCGCATGCTCACTAGAAATACCATGAATTAATGTGTGATACAGGTGGATACATGGATAGTGTGTGGAAACTAATCACTCGGTAATCAAGCTCACACATTAATTCCGAGTCAAACCCATACCGGTAATTTTAGGTATTTTGTCTGGCCACCTTCGTGCACTTGTGGCATCTTCGGACCATATGTTTTTGGCGACCTGGATGTAATAATAAGATGTTAGTCCAATTAGTTATGTTAACTATTAGCTACTTCTATGTAAGATCTAATCCTGTAGGCTCAGGATCGGCGTCTGGGTAGGTGATTACTGATTCACAACATCTTCTCGCTGTGGCAGGCGGTGCTTGGAATTGTGTCCAATACGCACTGGATACAAATCTGTAATCGCATACCTTCCTTTCTCGTGGCATCATGTCGTCGCTCGTACATTGTCACGGTCTCTAATTGTGACCTAACTTGGGCCCTCAAAAATTTCAACAATCTCCTCTGGAGTTCGCTTCCAGTCTTCAAATATAATCCGATTGCGCAGTTGTCACAGCCACGCCGTAATAATACCGCAGAAACCCCACCACAGACGTCTAAATTGTTCTTCGAATTTCGAAGTTATAACACCATGCCGAGTCATCATCGCCGACTCTACGCGCTCTCCTGTTGCGTTTGGTCACTGTTTGTGGTCGTCTCCATGTAAGACCTCTATGTGTAATTACTGAGTAGTACTTAAGTAGTAATAGTAAATGAATAGTAATATAGAGTTACCTGTTATTACTATGCACTTCTACAGTTTACTCTGTAGGACAGTAGGAGGTATTAACCCCGTTACGGTCGGTGCCTGAATGGCCCTGGGGACTCAAGGTGAGGTGGTGGTAAGTGTTGTAGCGCCCTGCGCTACAGTTGGCAATCCACCTGTGAGATTGCCAACTGACACCTCACCTTGCACGCCCTATTTTTATTAGTTAAACATGAACATATATGCATATACAAATTCCTAATATAAGTTGAAGTTGAAGTTGCCTTCAACATCGTAACCGCCCTGCGGTAGACGCCCTGCGTCTGGATGTCCTGCATCCTCTAATGCATAGTGAAACCGCCCTGCGTCTTTCCTTTCTTAATAACCTTGCAGCAACTTGGTCGCTATCCGGTCCTGATATCAAACACACACACCCTCGACCCGGTGACTGGAAGGGATCACATGTCGTAAGGTTTGTGCTCAACTGTTCTGAGTCCTACCCAGAAGACGGTGCTTGGGTCCCTGCCTCTACCCGTCACTTGAACGCGCCCTGCACGTAAGTATGTAGTTGCTCTTCCTTTAATTGCTTTAAATAGATTGTCTTGAAACTGGTCGTCTGCCTTCACCCTACGTGACACGACGCCTAACATCGTTCGGAAACACGTGAACTTTTCACGCTTTAGTGCCTTGGTCATTATGTCTGCCACTTGATTGTATCTCGTCACATGTTCCGTCTTAAGCCTTTCTTCTTGTATCAATGTCCTCACGTAATGGTACTTATTCTCAATGTGCTTGATGTGATGATGATTATCAAGCTTCTGTGGTGGAGCCGATTTCCAAATCCATGACCGAAGTCGTGGGTGGAATCCGGATACCCACTGGCCCGGACGACCAACTATCGGAGGGGGTACTCCGTCGATCCTGATCAGCATCGGAATCAGATGAATCACCACTGTGGTGACTGATCTGATCCTCCCGGTCATCTGGCCGGTCTTCATGCTCGTCAGGATCTATGTTTAACTTCATCTCACCTTGTGTACCCGTCGATCGGGGCTGATTACACTCACTTAGGTGGACTCGGTGACGAAAAGGATGATCTTGATCAGGTCGGAGGGTTTGACCTTCTCGAGACGGGGGGTGTCCTCGGGTGGAAATCTTCACCGGAGAACGGGTTGGGGTCGACACTTATTCAGTATCTAGGCACTGATCAGGAAAGTTCGTCTGATCAGGCCAGCCAATGAGAGAGAGATATAACGAAACCAAGAAAATGCGATCAATCCACGATCTTCCACAGTAATCCACAAACGTTATCTCCACAAAACCTTTACCAATATTATTAACGTGTTCCAAACACGTGCGCGTTGAGGGTGAGGTTCGATCACCTAAAACAAACCCGTCGGGGGTCTTCCGGTAAGCCAAAATGCGTCTAAGCGCGTCTTAACCGGGAAATAGATGAGCAAGAGGGGACTAATCAACCCTGTGCTCCCAATGACCGCACACGTGGCGGAGCGACTCTTTGCTTTAGGGGGAAAATCTAAACCTGTTATTATATATGCAAAAGTCCTATACCTGTGTACCATACCTCAACTCATGCCTGACCTTTACTTCGAACCTATTTACTTCGTCGCACGGTTGCGTAACACCCTCTTGCCCATCCTGGCTGCACCTTCAAGCTGACCTGTACCGATTCTGCCCTGATCACGACCCGACTCTTCAAAAGATCTTCAACCCATCCTGATCTTCAACAAACGACCTTGAAACCACTTGAGACCTGCTCTTCAGCACTTGTTCACTTCATATATAGTCCGACCAAACCGAGAACTTACTTGCCCTTGCATATCAACGCTGATCAGAGGCTGATCGGCCCTGATCACGATCGACATAGTGATCGACCAAGTGATCAGGTGGTGATCAGGCTGATCAGCCCTTGATCACCTCGGGAACGCTCTGGGTCATCATCATCACGACTCAATTCATCTTCCAAACCACACTTCCGATCTTTATACCTCGTCAGGACAACCATACAACACCGATCTCGGCTGATCAGGCCTTGCCACGTCATCTTCGGACCAACCAAAGGTTCACATCACTCATACAACCTGTCAATCCACATGCCCGATCTTCATTCCTCATTTGATCTTCATTCTTCGGGCATGACAGGCCGATCAGGCCGTAACTTCGTATCATAGCCAGCTTCAACCACTATACCATTCAGAGATCGGCTGGTCACCTGCCCTTGGTATGTCATGTCAACAGTCACTATTTCTTATTACATCCACGAGAACTCCACTTAGTGACTGTAATAACGATCGTGATCGTGATCTCCATCATTCCGCCAGTGCCTGGGACTGGGCTTAACGACCATACTTGGCTGATTCTCCACGTCGTAAATATCCGTTGGCCACCACCTTTTCTTCTTAATCGTGATCAACCTTTTCCCACCCATCAACCGTCATATGTTGATGGGTGTTCTATCGTCACCAATCAACGGCCATGTGTGGTCCACTTCGGTCCCAATATTTTCCGATCGCTTCACCACAGCCGCCCCTGAGACTAACTGTAGCCGCACAACGACTGCAGTTCGACTCACTCACTTTTGAACTTCCTCTCTGGTGATCACCATGGCCGACGCAAGCCAATCTCCTCTTCCTTCTTCGTCTTCTTCGGCTGCCCGCCCGATCGCTTCTTCGTCCTCCGTCTCCAGCTCGGCTACCCCTGCGATCGCCCCGATCACGACTTCTACGCCGATCACGACCAGCTCTTATCCGTCCGACAACTGCTCTCGCTTCGTATCGACCGTCTTGGAGTCTTCCTGCTCGACCTCCGTCAGATCGCCCTCTCCGTTCCTTAGAGCAGCTCACTCGCCTGATAGATGGATCGGGCCCATTCACGTTGGGGCCCGTGGAGGCTTGTCGGCTACGATCGGAGCTCCGAAGTGCAATTCCCGAGTTGGTTTCTCTGTACGATACCAACCGGGCACTTACGGCTGAGTTATCCGATCGTCGGATCGCGGCTGATACCTCGGCACGTGATTCCGCTGATCTGGCTGCCCAGCTGTCGGCTCTCCGACTAGATCATGACCGGCTTGGCAAAGATCATGATCGGCTTGACCAAGACCTGCGGGACCTGACTGATCGCTTTCAGGGTGTGACGATGGAACGTGATCAGTTGTCAGCTGACCTCGCTGCTCTTCGACTTTCCAAGCCTTCGGACACCGTCGCCTCCTTACAGTCGCTGATCGACTCGATGGCTATCACCATCCGTAATCAGGGTACGTTCATCTCATTCACTCCTTTTGTAATCCGTATTTGACTCTCCATGTTAACTTCCAGATGAACGTATTGAAGCCATGAAGAGTTCGATGGTCGAGATGGTAGATCATCTGCAACGCATCGATGATCACCGTCTCGACCGTGATCAGCTTCTGCACGACAGGATCCGTACTGCCGAGGATGTAGAGCGTCGGGAGATTGAGGCTCGCTATTCGGATGAGCAGGTCCAGCTCTTGACCAAACAGCTTTCTGATTCTCGCATCGGCCGCACTGATATACAGAAGAGGTTATGCGAGAGTCGGAAAGTGGCTGAAAATTGCCGGCATGAACTTAATCTCGCTCGGGTCAAACTTGAGACCCTAGAGCTTGATGATCGCGCCTGGCTTCAGCATAACGCTGACCTGAAAAATCTCGCGGTGCAAACCATGGATAGGTGGACCAAAACAGACACCGGTTCAGGATCAGTCCGGACGGCCTTGCAACGGCTTCCCGGGTTGATCAGCTCGTTCACTCCATCTGGCACACCGCCACAGTCGCCCGAGTTTGCCCCGCCTTCGCCCGCGTCCTCCGTCGCTTCCTTGCCTGTTCGTAGTGCTGATCAGCCCGTGATCAGCACTTCAGAAGCTCCCGCGTCATCTCAATCTCGTCCACCGGCGACTCCAAGATCAACGCCTTCGGCCTCAAGTTCTGGGAAGCGTAAGCAGACCAGTTCATCTAAGCAAAAGATGATTCCCGCCAAGCGATCACGTCTCGTGGTCGACTCGGATGACGAATCAACCGATCTGGACGAGAGGACGTTGTCTGTTCTGTCCCGATCGCGCAGCACTGATCGCCGTACGCAAGCACCAAGTTATTCAGGCGTGAATTCGCTGGCTCAGGCCGTTACTTTACTGGAGTCAGATGACGACGATGACGATGATCTCGAGGAGGAACCACCGGCTCAAGCTGATCCTGACATTCCTCCGACGACCACTGGGGCAGCGATCGCCCCGCCACCCAATTTTACGGGCGTCTTCATTCCCGCGGATCGATCGTCGATCAGAGAAAACGACTACAGCTACGATCCGAACCAACCGTTCATGGATCTGTATGTCGTTATGCAGGGGAAGCCGACTTCCGCTCACATGGCCACACGGAAACCTTGGAGTGGTGATCAGGTCTGGGATCTGACGCCTCGGGTTCTCGAAGTGCGGCAGAAAAGCGTCCCTCGCTTGTGGTCCCGCCCGCCAGGCTGGATCTTCCCGATCAGATCGCCGGCACCCAAGGACAAGCAGTGGCAACCAAGGTTGCTGACCAGAAGTGCTATCGAACTTATGATCGATTCGGCACCCTGGGATGCCCTCCTGACACCCATGCCCGGGCTGACGTTTCCTGATCGCCCTTGGTTTGTCGAGTTACAAGGACGCTTGGCTTTATATTACCAGGAACACGTGCAAGCGATATGGGAGGCGACTCACCATTTCCCGATCACGACGGCGATGCGCAAGGATGCGTGGATCGAGCATTACCATCATGCTCGCAAGCGTCGACGCACCAAAGCCGGGGCTGCTTGGGCCACGATCTGTGATTACGTCGTCGAAGGAATCCGGCACGGCGAGTGTGATCTGGACGTTTTCCTGTTCCCTGGCGTCCTGCATTTAACTGTTCGTCGAGCGGGATCGCGAGGACTCAAGGCTGACGGCGGGGATTGGTATCCCGGTTATGGGCACATAACTCCGGTCGCCACACTGCGTGATTGCTTGCTCTGGACCGATCAGCATGAGCCTTGGCGAAACCAGTTCCGATCGAGTCCCATGGATCATCCAGGGTACAAGATTTCTCGCCTGCGCACTAAATATGGTCCGTGATCGTCGTGATAACCAACTTTTATTTCGTTCTCCATAATCACTTAATATATCACGACATTCCTTGATGATCTTCTCGTTCCACTTTCGTAAATCTTGTTCATGTCTCACTATCACTTCCATCTTGTAGGTCGATCGCTCTCATGTGTACAGGTATAATTCTTGAGTAATATATATATGTATATGCATCCGTTTCTTCCAAACCAGTCCAACCGCCCTGATCTCCACTTGCCCGATCATCATATTTGCTGATCAGTCACAATGTGTCAACCCAGGCTATTGAGATTCCTGGTTACCCTCTTCGTGGGTTTGCATCACTTCAAATCGATTCCTTCTCACCCGATCACGTTCGAATTCTCTCAATAACGCTCCACAGTTCAGATCACGCTCATCTATCCACTCGGGATCGTCATAACCCTTCCAACGAACCAAATATTCACGGTGGGTCCGGCCAAAACGGGTCTTCTTGCCTGATCGGGTATCCAAAACCTTCTCCACCTCGAATTCGTTCGGGTCCAACGTTCTTTCCCAACTATCTTCGGGTAAGAGAGCCTCGTCAAAATCAAACCTTGCCTGATCGTCACATGACAACCTAGTTTTAGGCCGATCAGGGTATTCTCGGACCAGTTTTAACTTCGACAAGTGAACAATCGGGAAAATTCCATAATCAGTACCCGCGGTAATCAGCCGAGCGGCATGATCACCGATTAGTTCGGCTACACGGAACGGTCCATGCCACAAATGTGCTAACTTCTTGGCATATCCTTCTTTCACACGATCCAAGTAAAGCCAAACTCTTGATCCTGGCTCGATATTATGCGAATCGGCCTGATCATTGTTCCGATCAGCTCTTTCTTGGATGGCCCTTCGTAATCGTTCGTTGACTTGTTCCCGCGCATGTTGGTAGTGACGTTGGAGTCCCATACGCCATCGACGAGCTTCGCGATCTCGACCTCGTGTGCAACCAACAGGGATCACCGACTCGATGGTAGATCGGGGGTCCCAACCATATGCCAGATAGAATGGAGTATCTCCCCTGATCCGATCAAAAGAGGAATTCAATGCAAACACCAGTCTCTCCGCATATTCATCCCAATCTTGTTGCGCGGAGTCTGCGACATACATCTTGATAGCCCTGGTCAACGTTTGTACCATCCGCTCGGCTTTACCATTCGCCTGTGGACGGTACGCCATGGTCGCGCTCTGTTTCTGGCCAAGCATCTGATTAAAAGATCGGAACACTTCGGCCATAAAACCTGGTTCACGATCATGCCTGATCACTTCACTGGCTCCAAACCGTCGAAACACACATTCTTCGTAACTGCAAGCGACTTGTTGGGCCGTTCGTGTAGATCCCGCTTTCGCGATCACCAATCCCGTGAACAGATCAGTCCAGATCAGCAACTCGGTATTGCCCTTGAACGATTTTGGGAGGGACGGTATGTGATCCATCGCGATCACTTGGAAAGGGTAGGTCGCCTGGATATTTCCAGGTGATCTCCCCCGGATATTTGGCATACCTTTTCCAGTTTCGCAATCCGTACATGTCCCAACAAACTTTTGTATACTTCGATATAATCCTCTCCAATGGAAATGTTTACGGATCCTGTGGTACGTTCGTCCTACGCCCTGGTGGCCACCCTCCAAACTAACATGATAATGGTGTAAGATATCAGCTTGTAAAGTCTCCGGGATCACGAGTCTGGCCGATCGGTCCAAATCCGCATCGGCCTGATCAGCTTGTACATAGTAAAACAATAGATCATTTTCGTCGATCTCGTAGTTAGACGCGATCTTGGCACAATCTTTTGCCTCACTCTGGCTCAGCTTCTCCAGATCACCCTTTAGAAACGCCTTCAAGTCACCGATCCATTTTTCCTCGTCTTGAGCCTTGAGAATTCTTTCGATCCGCATCTCTTGTACTATTTCCTCTGTCAGGCTTTCGCGAGAGGGTGATCTGTTGGGTGGTGATCTGGTTCGTGATCTCGTCGTGATCAAGATCTGGGCTGCTTCCTTTTCATTTTCCACACGGATCAGCTCCGGCAGCCTATTGATCTCCACCAGTTCTTCCAACAGCGCTTGATCAGTGATTATCGATCCGGCCTGATCACGCATAGCCATAGTTGCTAAGTGATCTGCACTCCGATTCCAATCACGTTTCACATGCAAAAGATCATGTCTTGGCCATCCACGTAAAGCTTTCATAACGCGATCATTCAGTAGTTTCAAACGCGGCGCTTTACAGTCGATCTCTCCAGTGATCTGCCGAATCACCAGGTTTGAATCTCCGCATATAATTACTCTTCCGATCTTTTGCTCTTGCAAGAGATCCAAACCTAGCAGCAGACCACGATATTCAGCCTCATTGACCGTGATACCTGGAGTATAATCTGAACCGGCCGATATAACAGTCCACTCTGGCAGCTTCCATAACAGCGCGCTATACGCCCCTACGCCTTTCTTCACACTCGCTGATCCGTCGAAACTTACAACGATCAGATCTTCTTCTGAGCCGACGATCGGTGGGGGTATAGTGATCGATTCACGTGGTTGCTTCCGAGGAGCGACCTCGATCAGGGCTTCATCGACTTCTGATCGGGGCGTGATGCTGGCTGCCAGCGTCCCAAGAATTTCTTCTTCGCCCTTGGTGCACTTAATGATCTCCAAAGTCCACTGAGATAACACCGCTGCCCATCGCCCCAGTCTTCCGTCTAAACCATTCGCGGATAGTAACCACGCCAGACTAGATCGTTTGGATAATACCTTAATTGATCTAGTTACCAGCATAGAATAGCAAACATCCAACACACGTAATAACGCTAGCACTTCCTTATCCACAATGCCATAGTTAACTTCATTCGGTTTTAATGTTCGGCTTGTGAACGTCACCGGGCAATAAACTCCATCGTGATCTTGGACCAGTGCGGCCGATATTGCCCATTTACTGGCATATAAGATCACCACGGGAATCTTCTCCGGATCGAAGTGTTTCAGTATCGGCGTCGAGATCATCTTCGCCTTTAACATACTGAAGGCTACCATAGCGCGATTCATGTGATCTTCCGACCCTGGCACAGTTCGATCAGTTGGTGATCCAATCTCGAGATCCGTTTCAATAGCTTCAACCTCGTGATCAGTCCCAATTGGTGATCCTCCCATCCGATCACGTTCTCTCAGGCCATGATAATCAACTTCCTTCAATTCATAAAGTATAGCGGCGTAGATCGAGAAGTCCTCGATAAATCTGCTATAATAATTCAATGATCCGAGGAAGGATTGCATGGCCTTCAACGATCGGGGAAAAGGTAAGTTGCTGAGAGCGGCTAGATCTTTCGGATTTGCTTCCAATCCTTGGATCGATACGTTATGGCCGAGGTAAGCGACCTTGGGCTGACCCCAGAAACTCTTGACCACACTGATCGACAAATTCCAGCGCTCGCAGGTGTCTAGGAGTCGTTCGACCTTATCGCATAGCATATCCCAGGATGTTGCCGTGACCAAGATATCATCTATATATGATCGCCTTCCCAATACTGATCGGCTCTGATCTTGGTCTGGCTCACCTTCCGTAAACACATCATGTAGATCAGTGGCTTCCCGATCAGCACTGATCTGGAAATACCCATAGAGAGCATTGTCGATCAGCCTCTGGTAGATCTGTGGGGCATTCTTTAATCCAAACGGCATCCGATTCCATTCAAAAAGCCCAAAAGGTGTAACGAAAGCCGAGATCTCTCGAGCGCGATCAGTCATCGAAACCACCCAGAAACCACTAGCCATATCCAGCGAACAAAACCATAAAACTTTATCCAGATCTTCTAATAAGTCATTGATCAGGGGCATCGGGTAGACCATCAACTTCGTGAGGCGATTCACCATTCTGTAGTCGATACACAATCGAATATCAACCCCATTCTTCTTAATCACGATCACGATCGGTGATGCCCACTGCGATGTTGATGGTTGGATGATCTTTGTACTCAGCAAACCCTTGATCAAATCGGATAACTTTTCCCGGTATTGAGGTGCAACTTTACGACAACGCTGAGCGATCGGTCTTGCATTTCCCACGTCTATATCACAGACAGCTCCGAACGCGGCTGGGGGTAGGGCGTTACCTTTCCCCATCAGTAAGTGGCGCCTCTTCCAGATGATATTCTTTAGCTGATCGATCTGCTCGGGCGTGTTCACTTCGGGATCGCCGACCTGTAAATCTTCCATGGTTAGTTCTGGCATATTCGGCGATACTTCCGGTAACACGGCCATCTGTTTCTCGATACCCTCAATATACTGATCGCCACCTTCGTGTATACACACTTGCTCGTCCACCTGATCTACTTTTTTCTGATCGGCATCATCTTGGATCGCCTCTTGTACGTCACTCGACCGATGGTTTACTTCGGGTTCATCCTCCTCTGCAATGAATTCAGCTGGTTCATCCTCCTTTTCTTCCTCATGATCGTTTTTGAACTCTTCACCGTCCTTTCCGCTAGCTGGGTCCGTTGTTTCGGTGAGCCGGGCCTAATTATACTCAATATCTGCGGACCTTCTTTGACCCGGCCTTCCCCTGTCGCTTCGATCGGTGGCATCCTGATCAGCAGCTTCGTCGGCGTAGAATAAATCCATCCCCAGTATCGCGTCTTGACCGGCTAACCGCCCAAACCAAGCATTAAAATAATAGACCAGGGATCATGCCAGGGTGATTTTAACACGTGATCGTCCTTCCGTCATATATGAACTTTCGCCGATCCCAACATTCTTGCCTCTGGGTACTGTCTATACGACATCCCACCTTACGAGCAAAGGCGGAGTCGATGATCGAGACTTCTGCCCCAGAGTCAAATAAAATAGTGGCTTTCTCATTGTTGATCTTTCCATTAGCTTTAGCCTGTTTAAAACCACTTGTCGGGAGAGTGATACTTCCAGTATCCACGGGATTCACCGGGCAGTAGATCCAACTCCATGATCACGTCCGATCGGGAATATTCATCCACTCTGAGACTGTAGATCGGACACCGATCGATGCAATTTGAATTAGAACATGTATTGTCGGTTATCTTCTTTCCTCAAACTTATCTCCGCTACCGACATATGCATAAATGCACAACATAGATCGCTCGGCTCGAACAAGATTCCAACCTGGCGAGCGATCTAGTTTAACATCTTCTCAACATCTGGTGGAAGCATACCAGCATGTTTAGTCGGCACATACCACTTGCGCATCAGATTAAAGAATTCTTCGATCGGGCAGGCGCCGGCGTCATGAAGCTTCCCACAGTCTTGCACACGAAAAAACAGTGATCAGAAGGGTGACCTTTACGATCACATTTTCCACACGTAATTCTTTTCCAACAATCACGATCTCCATGTTTGGTCGACCCACAATGCAAACATTTCTTACGAGATCGGTCCTGATCAGGTTGAATACCACCAGGTTTCCGTCCGTCCACGCCATTAGTCGATGATCTCGGGCGATACATTGGTTCCGTCGTAAATACATGACGGTACTGTTCCTCGTCCGAACTCAGACTCGACTGGCCACTTTCTTCTTCAGAACTTGAACTGTCTGACTCCTTCGCGATCATTCGAATCGCTCTGGCTGGTCGGGCTGCCGGTATCTTGCCCTGATCAGGGTGTGGCTTGGACCGGTAACGGTTCGATCCTACCTCGACCTTGGGCTGTCGGCTCTTGGCCCGCTGCAGCGTCCTCAGAGTCAGTTCCAGTTGTTCTAAGTCCTTTATACGGAGCAGGGTTAGCTGATCAGCCAGATCGCGATTATCCAGAGTCCCAATGAAGTGTTCGACATGTTCACGGGCTATGTCCGGGTGTCGAGGGTCCTTGATCGGCATTTTCGCGCGTAGACCAGCAACATTCAACCGATGTAAGTACTCGATCGGCGTCTCGTCGGATCTCTTCTTCATGTGGTAGTACTGTCTAGCGACAGACACCCCCGAGTTGCAATATTGTTCTTCAAACTCTTCACACAACCGAGGCCACTTCAGACGCACCTCACGACTTAGCTGTTTAAGCCAGTTCTTGGCCGGGCCTTTCATTAGATCAGCGAAGATCAGGCATCTTTCAGCTTCCGGTGTCTTGTCCCTCAGAAAAGCTGATTTAGTTCGACTTAGCCAAGCTCTGGCCTGATCGTCGTCCATATCCTTGCCGGTGAAATCTTTCAATTCCGAGATCGCAGACATTCGCACTCGGGTGATCGTTCCGGAATCACTGTCAAATGCCTGCGCGGAGGCCATATTCGCTCTACGAGGCATCTCAATGTCCAGATCATCTGGATCGAAATGTTGGCTGATCTCGCCCTCTGACTCCATGTCCACGTCACTCCGCGGGGGTGATCGGTGAAATCTGTCTTGGTGATCGGCCTGGCATATCGAACGAACGATTCCGGCTGATCGGACTGATTCCATCTCCACATCCACGGGTCTCTTGACCGATTTCTCAGCGGACTGATTCATATTCGGTGTCGATCGCCATGGTTGTCCTTGCCCAGGTGCGTATTGTGGCAATCCATACTGATCACCCGCAAATCGGTTCATCATTGTCGCGAACATGGCTTTTAATTGCTCTGGGACCTCCGGCATGTTGGTTGGACCGGTATTGGAGGTCGGATTGGCCTGTGGCACTTCCTGAGCGTCTTCGAAACTATCGTCCGATCCGACTCTACCAGGTTCAGGCTTCTCTTCCTGTTCTGCGACTCGGTCTTGGGGTTGATCTGCTGGATCCCTTTCGGGCCCAACGTCATACGTGTGATCCCAACCGAGGAGTCGGTGGATGCCGCTCCAGATTGTGATGACGATTGATAGATCGACTCGATATCTATAGGATACTCGACCAACTGCGATCGGTGCGAAGGATCCGCGATCGGCGACTGGACCACTGGGTTCGCCTCTAGTAACGAGGCAAGATGATCATACAGGGTGATCATAGATTCTCTGATCGTCTCTTGATCCAGATCGAATAGCATATTCGCGTCGAAGGCACCAGTAGTGAAGCCAACCTCGTCGATCTGCGCCAAGAGGTTCCTGATCAGATCAAGTTGACTGCCTGTGATCACCGGCTGGGTCGCTCGACCTTCCAGCTTCCCGATGATCTTAGGCTTGATGATCTTCATCACTGGGTTGGTAACCAGGAACTTGTGAAACTCTCGAAGATAGAACAGTCGTTCCACATCTTGGACAGTGGTCTTCTCAGCTGGTTCGGTCTTCTCTTCATCTTCTTCGAAGATCTTCGGTTTCGGTTTCACATTATTTTTAGGTGGATCACATTGATCCGCCCCCATGTTTTTCTTTCTTTTTCCATTTCTTTTTAAGCATAGGATCGAGGTCAGCACCTCGATCCTTCCCGGGTTATAATAATTTTACTATAACCCGGATCGACCCCGATCGGGGCCTTGTGGGGAGTTGTTTCATCTTTATTTTCGACCTAGAACTCCACCGGACCAGGTCGACCATCGCCTTCTTTAGGTTTGGACAGCATCGGAGGCGATACGGCTTCCTTCATTACACCCGAAATAGTTTCCCCCACTTTGATTTTCACATCTTTTTCATCATCAAAGGAATCACGGTGATATCCTGAGTCACCAAGTGATCCGGGTACGCGCACTATTGTGGTGAAGCCGATTTCCAAATCCAGGACGGAAGTCTTGGGTGGAATATGGATACCCACTAGCCGACGACCAACTATCGGAGGGGGTACTCCGTCGATCCTGATCAGCATCAGAATCAGATGAATCACCATTGTGGTGACTGATCTGATCCTTCCGGTCATCTGGCCGGTCTTCATGCGCGTCAGGATCTATGTTTATCTTCATCTCACCTTGTGTACCCGTTGATCGGGGTGGTTACACTCACTTAGGTGGACTCGGTGACGAAAACGATGATCTTGATCAGGTCGGAGGGGATGACCTTCTCGAGACGGGGTGTCCTCGGGTGGAAATCTTCACCGGAGAACGGGTTGGGGTCGACACTTATTCAGTATCTAGGCACTGATCAGGAAAGTTCGTCTAATCAGGCCAGCCAATGAGAGAGAGATATAACGAAACCAAGAAAACGCGATCAATCCACGATCTTCCACAGTAATCCACAAACGTTATCTCCACAAAACATTTTCCAATATTATTGACGTGTTCCAAACACGTGTGCGTTGAGGGTGAGGTTCGATCACCTAAAACAAACCCGTCGGGGGCCTTCCGGTAAGCCAAAATGCGTCTAAGTGCGTCTTAACCGGGAAATAGTTGAGCAAGAGGGGACTAATCAACCCTGTGCTCCCAATGACCGCAACACGTGGCGGAGCGACTCTTTGCTTTAGGTGGAAAATCAAAACCTGTTATTATATATGCAATGTCCTATACCTGTGTACCGTACACCAACTCATGCCTGACTTATACTTCGAACCTATTTACTTCGTCGCACGGTTGCGTAACACCACCTTGCCCATCCTGGCTGCACCTTCAAGCTGATCTGTACCACTTCTGCCCTGATCACGACCCGACTCTTCGAAAGATCTTCAACCCATCCCGATCTTCAACAAACGACCTTGAAACCACTTGAGACCTGCTCTTCAGCACTTGTCCATTTCGTATACAGTCCGACCAAACCGAGAACTTACTTGCCCTTGCATCTGAACGCTGATCAGAGGCTGATCAGCCCTGATCACGATCGGCATAGTGATCAAGCGAGTGATCAGGTGGTGATCAGGCCGATCAGCCCTTGATCACCTCGGGAACGCTCTGTGTCATCGTCATCACGACTCAATTCATCTTCTAAGCCATATTTCTGACCTTTATATCCCGTCAGGACAACCATATAGCTCCGATCTCGGCTGATCAGGCCTGATCAGGCCTTGCCACGTCATCTTCGGACAAACCATAGGTTATCATCACTCACACAACCTGTCACTCCACATGCCCGACTTCATTCCACATCTAATCTTCATTGCTCGGGCATCATAAGCTGATCAGGCCGTAACCTCGTGTCATGATCAACTTCAACCACCATACCATTCATAGATCGGCTGGACGCCTGCCCTTGACACGTCATGTCAACAGTTACTCATTTCTTATTACATCCACGGGAACTCCACTTAGTAACTGTAGTAACGATCGTGATCGTGATCTCCATCATTCCGTCAGTGTCTGGGACTGGGCTTAACGACAGTACTTGGCTGATTTCTCCACATCGTGAATATCCGTTGTCCTCCACCTTTTCCTTTTACTGTGATCAGCCTTTTCCCACCCATCAACCGTCATATGTTGATGGGTGTTCTATCGTCACCAATCAACGGCCATGTGTGGTCCACTTCAGTCCCAATATTTTCCGATCGCTTTACCACAAAAGGATGGTCGAGAAACGCAATGGACGCGTCGGGTAAAGGTGAAACCTTCCACCAACCCAGTTGCCATCATTCTGGGATTCGGGAAGCACGGGAGCTGTACACTGCCCAGTACTTTTGGATCCCAAAGTCCATTTGTGCGAGCCTCTCTGTTCGTTGTCAAAAAGTTATAAAACCGGTAGCACCAGACCAGCAATTCCCTCATAAAACACTGAGCCTAAGTTCTCAAGAGCCTTGCATCAGTCCACGTTCGCGTACCCACGGACGTGACGACGAAGAGCACGGGCGCGATTCGGCTGAGAATGCTCGTCAAGGCCTAAGTTGAAAGTGATTAAGTTTGCAATACCTTCTCCAAATTACCCGAATAGATTTACATGCGGCATCCAACGTGCCGTCAACCGTGTTTGACATCAAGCTAGCTGTGCCTTTTGCTAAAGCCCTTACCACCAATCTTGAGCCCTTTTATAGCCGTCAAAAAAGCTCCAGCTGACACGAAGAAGTCCTCATCCTGGCAATACTTGCAATCAATGCAACTGAAAAGATTCAGTTTGTATGTCATCGAACGAGAGGTTCATCTGCATCCTTTATTTCACGTGCGAGAAATGGAGACTGATTTCGCCAAGATAGATAGATAGACAAGCTCCATTGGAAGCTCGTGTACACACGAGATGCCGATTCAATCCATTCGCTAATGAAGTGCCAGACCAGAAAGTCAGTGAGCCCAAGAAAGAAGTCAAGCCATGTAGGAGAATCCAGATACCTAGATGCTGTCACGTCCAAGCTCCTTTTCGTCAAAAAAATCCTCCTCGCCCTCCACATTCGAATAGCTCGTCCTCCGTTCGTTTCTCCATGTCATTAGGTCGGTTACCTTGAGAGTGGCATGGCAAGCCGAAGTCGCCTTACCCAGATTTTAGCAACCTTCTGTTTTTCAGCTTTAAAATCGTAGCACTTGGGTGGCGTAATGATCGAAAACATTTTGAATCGATCCAACCGAGACAGAATTTGTGCCCGATTGACCAAATGCTGAAATGCTTTCAATCGCGGAGTAATCACATTCAAGCTACCTTTATAACCCAAAGCTGAGTCGTCACTAAGATTGATCGAGTCCACACACTATCTACCACATCATTTAGAGCACTCAAAGCTTCTAAGAAGGTGCCTACCTTTCCTTGTCGGTACGTGCGTTGGCTTCAGCACGCCACGCTCCATCATCTCTTATTGTAAGTGCCTGTGTCTTGTTGTTCAGGGTACCTTCTTCGTCATTTAGTCGTCTTTAACCCCTCTATGACCCCTCTGGTTTGAGCCTCCCCCCAAAAGACTTCGAGAGCTTGACGAGAGATCAATTATTTAACGAGAGAGACCCACTTTTTGACGGAGCTTCTGCGGCCTTTTGAAAAATGGCGACTACTTCAATATCTGGGACATACAATCCGCAAGTCCACTACTCCCAGAAGTTCTTGGTCCGTTTTTGATTGGCAAAGGTAGTAATATAACGTCTTAATGCCGTCGAAAGTACTTCCGGTTCCACTGGAGCATGCTACCCTTCTTTTTGTAAATATCCCTTGCCTTCCGGATTCAAGAAAAGCTTGGATCGCTGCAAGTGGTCAAGCTATATGTATGCGATTGTGTGTATCCTTGACGATGTCTAGATTGTAATCTCGAATATCTACAGCACCTTTGTCTCTCAGTCCCCACCCGTCTTTGAAGTCAAATATGTCACTCGCATAATTCTCACCTTGATAGGATCGAGACGCTGAGCTACAACTGCACGGACGTGGTTTGACGAAAACGACGACGTTCCCTTGGTGTCATGCAACTAATCCCACGAATAGGGGCAACAAGATCGTGGTCCCATAGCTTCTCAGAAAATCTTTCTCTTCACCCCAGTTGGTCTGTGACTCACTTCGAAAGATGAACGCAACCGGTTCCTTCAGCTACTTGAATCTGAGTCACTTGTAGCAGCTTTTTCCCTGTTTGCGCTCGGCTAGTGGAATGAAGTGACATCATTGGCAGCCAATTGCAATGTTCGAGGCACACCAAATTGCCCATCTTTGATAGCTTCATCCGTCTTATGAATGAGAACGTAGTGAGGAACGACAGTTGCCATGACTGTTTCCGAAAACATCCACTTCCATAGCAGCTCCACAACGCTACTGCGTGGCTTCCCTTCCGAAAATCACTTTTTTCGTCCTCGTCGTGCACCTCTTTAGTGAGTCTTATGGATTGAGAAACCCCTGAAACATTTCCCATGGCGTTACGGTAGAGACAAATGACATCAGCCCATGACGACAACCTCTTTTTCTCGTCCAGCTATATATGTCGTCATCATCTTGTCCCTCTAGACAAATTAAAATCGTATCTTCGTCATCAATGGATGGGATACACTCTGTTCATCAGCAACCTACCCCCTCTATTGATTCCAAGTCCGAAGGTAGGTATTTCTTGAGACGTACCAACACAAAAATGAAATGCCCATGTCTCCTCAGTGTACGCCTGCACGATTATTCTTGGATACGTTCCGCTCCCGTGACGACTTTTGCTTTAAAAGCTTCTACCAAATGAACGCTGCAGCTCTTTGTACGATCGTTTTAAAATGCTATCCACTTTCGCAGTCGTGACTCCAAGACAAGTAAATGTCTAACCCATAGCGTCCATTCCGCACCTCGATAGTACTAGAGCCCAATCTAGTGTCCTTCCTTCACAGGTACTGGTTTAATATCTTTCATTTCATCTTCTACCTTTTCCAGCTGCTCGTTTTGCTCTCGTGTTGTTTATCCACGCAGCGAAATCCATACTCTTCTTCTTCTTGTCTTTTTTTAATAACGCTTACTGGTTCCAGCATTCTTAATGTACTACCAACTTGCCACATTTGTATTTTCAAAACTTCTCCATGACGCTTCGTCGTCGCTGCCAATTCTTGAAGTCTCAATAAAAGGCGATCCCCAAAAACGGGTGGATTTACTCCGCGAATCACGTCTTCGCGATACACAAACTCCATTAGCGTAACCGAAATGGTGTAATCTGCGCACCGGAGATGGCCGCCAAGCGTAGTGAAAAGTTATGAAGTGGTACTGCAGTTGACGCTGCAGCGAAGCCGTTGAGAAAGAAGTAAGTGGCCGATTCGAAGCTCCTGCATGCGTAAAGGCACGATGTATTTTGGGCTTCATATTATGATACGTTATTGAATGAATGACCCAATAAGGGTCAAGCTATCGATGGGTGCGGACATGGGCGCGGGTTAAATTTTCTGTGGGTGAGGGTTAGAGTTTCCCTTATATTAATAATTGGTCAAAATAAACTCACCGTGGATCCGCTAGAGTTGCGGAATCATTTTGTGGTACACACTAACCTAGGCATTGGCTATCAGGGTGCCTTGTCATTATATTCCGAGGGCATACTACCGCAAAAGTCTGATAAATTTGGCATGCTGAAAAGTTTGGCACCCTTAATTTTCTCTATATTAAGAATCAGCCAATCACACACCGGTATCCCGATTCTTCAACCTTGATTTGTGAACATTGTATTTTTGCACCATGTTTTACCGCTACGCTCCCCTCAAATAATTTGACAGCGACAAAAACGAGACGTCCTTCAACAGCCTCCGCCTCCTTCAACGTGTGGCACTCGAGAGAATGACGAGCTTGCTGCGTCGTTAGTCTGTTCTGTACTCACAGAAGAAGAACCGTGCGAAGCCGTAGATTGAACGGTCAGTGACTGGAGCGACTGGAGTGAGTGCAATGATCTCACGTACGTCCAAAGTCGGACCCGAACGGTCGTACAAGCGGCAGTACAGTGCCCTACAAATAAAACTCGTGATTTCGAGATTTCACCAACATTTCCGACCCATTTTTTTTCACTTTCAACGCCCATTGCACAACAACTACCAAGTAAACATCATCTAAGTCTTAATAACGTATAAAGCTATTGACATTTCAAGTATGCTCAGAAAATTTTTTCTTCTCGCCTGTCAACTGGTGGATAAATAGAGTATCTACCAACGAGTGTGGCCGCCCTTTGCTTTGATGACTGCGGCCATGCGTTCTGGCATTTGGGCAACTAACGCTTCCAATTTTTTTGCGTCAATCCCTTCCCATTCTTCAAGTAGAGCTGACTTCATCTGCTCAACGTTCTTTGGGATGTTTCGGCGGCGCTGCACAGCATCTTTCATCAGCTTCCAAACGTTCTCAATGGGGTTGAGATCAGGTGAGTTTGCGGGCCACATCAGCTTTTCGATCTGCCTCAATTCCCACCACTCTTTTGGTGCTTTAGAGCGGTGGACTGGCGCTCCATCCTCCATCAAAATACCGCCGGAAACCTTGCCGAGAATGTTGAGCAAAACCTTGTCATAAACAATCTCAACAAAATCGGCCGCGTTGCGTCTTCCCGGCGGCATGATGACCAACTGGGACTTCTGGTCATTGGCGAAGGCTCCCCAGACCATCACCGATGTCCTCCCGGACTTGAAGGATGGCGTCAAGCAGGCTGGCGAGTACTTTTCGGCTGCTGTTTGCCAGACATGGACAGTGCGTGAATTCAGCCCAATTTCGAAGGTTGATTCATCCGTCCATAAAACCTTTTTCCACTGATCAACTGTCCAGTATTAATGCGCCTTGGCGAACTCGAGCCTCTTCTCTTTGTGCTTGAGCGTCAAAAAGGGCTTCTTGACGGCTACACGGCTGTGGAGCCCCTCAGCGTGCAGCGTGGTGCGGACTGTGTTGTAGTGAACTTTGGTCGGCATTTCGTTCGTGATGTCCACAAGCGATGCTCGTCGATTTTTTTTCATGGAGCGCACAAGTGACCGAACGTCGCGTTCCTGAAGAGACTTGGACCTTCCGCGTCGCTTTGGCGTCGTAGGGTCCTTTTGAAGTTTTTTACGTGAAATAACAGAGTAGACCGTGGACACGGGTACCTGCAGCTGATTGCTGATCTGAACACCTTTCACCCCACTGCTTGCTAAGGCAATGATAGAGGCTTGTTGCGCCTCACTCAGCTGCTTCCCTGAGCGTTTTTGCGGCGTGGCGTTGCCTGGTGTGGCCATGGCAGTTGTTCAAAGTTTGGGAATTTTTTTTTGTTGGTGAGTGGG
>MIQA02006022.1:0-20102 GCA_001887855.2 Sclerospora graminicola
TCGGGTGTCCAGAATCTTCTCGACTTCAAATTCATTTCGGTCCAACACTCTATCCCAACTCTGTTCCGGTAGGAAGGCCTAATCGAAATCAAACCTTGGCTGGTCATCGAATGACAACTTGGTTTTTGGGCGTCGGGGTATTCACGACCAGTTTCAGCTTCGACAAGTGGACGATCGGGAAAACTCCGTAATCGGTACCCGCAGTGATTAACCGAGCGGTATGGTCGCCGATCAATTCAGACACACGAAATGGTCCATGCCACAGATGTGCTAACTTCCGGACATATCCTTCATTCACACGATCCAAGTAAATCCAGACCCTTGATCTCGGTTCAAGATTATGCAAATCAGCTTGATCGTTATTCCTATCAGCTCTCTTGGATCGCCCTCCGCAGTCGTTCATTCACTTGTTCCCGCGCATGTTGATAATGGCGCTGGAGTCCCATACGCCATCGACGAGCTTCGCGATCTCGACCTTGGGTACATCCGACGGGAATCACCGATGTGATAGTAGATCGGGGGTCCCAACCATACGCCAAGTAAAACGGAGGATCTCCCCTGATCCGATCGAAAGAAGAATTCAACGCAAATACCAGTCTCTCTGCATTCTCATCCCAATGTTGTTGATCAGAATCCGCGACATACCTCTTAATAGATCTGGTAAGCGTCTGTACCATACGCTCGGCCTTACCGTTCGCCTGCGGACGGTAGGCCATGGTTGCGCTTTGTTTTTGACCAAGAATCTGATTGAATGATCGGAAAACCCCAGCCATACAGCCTGGTTCCCGATCGTGCCTGATCACTTCACTTGCACAAAACCGCCTTAAGACACATTGTTCGTAACTGCAGGCGACTTATTGGGCTGTTCGAGTAGATCCCGCTTTCGCGATCACTAATCCGGGGAACAGATCAGTCCACATCAGCAGTTCTGTATTGCCTTTTAACGATTTCGGCAAGGAAGGTATGTGATACATCGCTATCCCTTGGAAAGGGTAAGTCACCTCGATATTCCCGGGTGATCTACCCCGAATAGTCGGCATACCCTTCCCGGTTTCGCAATCTATACACGTTCCGACAAACTTTTGGACGCTTCGATATAGACCTCTCCAGTGAAAGTGTTTGCGAATCCTGTGGTATGTCCGACCCACACCCTGGTGACCACCCTCTAAACTGACATGATAATGATGCATGATATCGGCTTGTAAGGTCTCCGGGATCACCAGTTTCGCTGATCGGTCCAGATCTGCGTCAGCCTGATCTGCTTGAGAATAATAGAACTGCAAAACATTTTTATCAATCTCGTATCTGGAAGCGATTTTTACACAACCCTTTGCCTCATTCTGGCTCGATTTCTCCAGGTCTCTATTCAGAAAGGCTTCCAAATCAACGATCCATTTTTCTTCGTCTTGTGCCTTGAGGATTCTTTCGATCCACTATTTCTTTCGTCAAACCTTCTCGAGAAGCTGGCCTGCTAGGTGCTGATCTGGCTCGTGACCTCGTCATAATTGAGACTTGCGCTTCTTCCCCTTTATCTTCCGAAGAATCAGCTCGGGGGCAACCTATTGATCTCGACCGATTCCTCCAGCACTGCTTTATCAGTATTCATCGATCCAGTCTGATCACGCATGGCCATCTTGGCTAGATGATCAGCGCTCCGGTTCCAATCGCGTTTCACATGTAAGAGGTCATGACTTGACCATCCACGTAGAGCTTTCATAAAACGATCATTCAACAACTTCAAACGCGAAGCCTTGCAATCGATTTCTCCAGTGATCTTCCGAATCACCAGATTTGAGTCTCCACATATGATTACCCTTCCACTCTTTTGCTCTTGCAGGAGATCCAAACCTAGCAGCAGACCACGGTATTCGGCTTCATTGACTGTGATGCCTGGGGTATAATCTGAGCCAGCAGCTATGATAGTCCATTCCGGCAATTTCCACAAGAACGCACTATACGCCCCAACGATCCGTCGAATCTAATGACGATCAAGTCCTCATCCGAGCTGACTACGGTGGGGGTAAATTGATCGATTCTCGTGGATGCTTCCGAGGAGCGACCTCGATCAGGGCTTCATCGACTTCTGATCGGGAGGGGGATACTGGTGGGGTAAAGCGGGTTTTAAAAATTTAAATGCGAATTGTCCACACCGTTGCGCTAGCTGTATGACCTTAAGAGCTTAAGAGCACCTATCATACATAAGCATGAAGTGTCAATTAGCTATCTGGGACGAGTCGACCCGGCTTGAAAGGGTGCGAACGATAACGGGGTCGTGAATAATATGGAGAAAAGTACTAAAGTTGTTGTTAACGCACCCTGTTCCAGGGAAAAGTGGATCGGCCAAGTATTACGACCAGACAACAATGTCCAGATGCCAGATCGGGTTGACTTTAAAGTCGCACCGCTTAAGACATACGTACCGAAACAAAGTTTATGGATAGTTTGATGTATTGGTTATGGTGGAGTATGAGTGTGGAAGCCGATTATCTCTGGTCCATGTGGTCCAAGTGACGTGGTGTTGAGATCTCGGCTAACCGACTAAATGAGTTTGATCATCCTTAAGACGTGAAGATCGGGTACGTAAGAGAAGTATATGTTGCGGTGGCATGCATAGTTTATATCGGCTGGAGCATGCTAATACCAGTTAAGAGAATCAGCTAACCCGCCCTGATCGACTTCCAGGAATCGGGTCGAGTCCAACCTCACAGAAAGATTAATCACCAGTCGAGCTCTCAAGGTTGACGCATGTTGGAGACAGAAGGCAGGTTTGGACCGACAAGAGAAGTGATTCTAAGCTGGTTACGGGCTGGTTCGAGCTGATCTCGAGGTGATTCTGAGCTGGTTCGAGCTGATCTCGAAGTTATTCTAAGCTGGTTTCGGGCTGATTCGAGGTGATCTCGAACTTGATCCCAAGTTGGTTGTGTGCCGATCCCAGAAGTATCGGGTCAGATCAGCCGAATCTGATTCCGAGTTGATTCTGTGCCAATCCCAGAAGTATTGGGTCAGATCAGGCGAAGGTCAGGTCGGTTGAAGATCGATCAAAGCTTGTTTGGACCAGATCAAGGTCAGTCGAAGATCAGTCCAGGACCGGATCGGAATCAGCTGAAGATCAGTTGAAAAAGGGTACAAATCAGGTTGAAGTTCAGGTTGAAGTTCAACGAAGAACGTTCTACGATGATGCTGGTATAAATCAGGTGGCAAGAAGTTCAAGGTAGAAGTATTAGGTAAGTCACATAGGTTGGTATAGGTTACATTTGGCACTGGATTTTTAGGTGTAAAATATTAATATCAGGTTCGGGTTTCCCTCCCCAAGTAAAGAAATCGTTGCGCCCCTTGGCGCTACTTTTGGGAACGGGGGCTAACAAGGCTCCCCCCGTTCATTTATTCCCGGACGAGACGCGCATAGTCGCACTTTGGCTCGACGGAAGTCCTACGACAGGATTTACTTAGGTCAAAGACCCTCACCCCCTCACGCGCACGTGTTTTAACACGTTATATTAATTGGAAAGGTTTCGTGGAGATACCGTTTGTGGTTTATTGTGGGGGATCGTGGTTTTATCGTGGTTTTCTTGGTTTCTCGTTATCTTTGGCTGGTCTGATCGGACGAAGTTTCCCGATCAGTAGCTTTAGATACTTTAACTAAGTATCGACCCTGACTCGTCCTCCGGTGAAGAGTCCCATTCGAGGACACCCCCGTCTCGAGAAGGTCATCTCCTCCGACCTGATTCAGATCAACCTTTTTATCTAAAAGTCTACCTGAGTGAGTGTAACCAACGCAGATCGATGGGTACACAAGGTGAGATAAAGCTAAATATGGATTCCATCGTACATGACGACCGGTCGGAAGACCGGGAGGATCGGATCAGTCATCAAAAGGGATGGTTCATCCTATCCTGATGCCGATCAGGATCAACGGAGTACCCCTCCGATAGTTGGTCGTTCGGGCTAGTGGGTATCCGAATTCCACCTACGACTTCGGTTATGGATTTGGAAATCGGCCTCACCAAGCTTGCTGCTTGCGTACCGAGAATTTCTTCTTCCCCTTGGTGCATTTGATGATTTCCAAGGTCCACAGAGATAGTAACGCTGCCCAACGCCCCAGTCTTTCGTCAATTCCGTTCGAAGACAATAACCAAGCCAGCGTTGACCGCCTAGACAATACTTTGATCGATCTGATCATCAGCATAGAATAGCAGACACCCAATATACTTAATCGTGTCAGCACCTCTTTATCAAATATGCCAAAATTGACCTCATTTGGGTCCAACGTCCGGCTTGTAAACGTCACTGGACAATACACTCCATCGTGATCTTGGACCAGTGCGGCTGATATTTCCCATTTACTTGCGTATAAAATCACCACGGGAATCTTTTCTGGATCGAAATGTTTCAATATCGGGGTCGAAACCGTTTTCGCCTTCAATATACTGAAAGCTACCATAGCTCGTTCCATATGACCTTCCGACCCAGACACGGTTCGGTCAATCAATGGTCCAGTCTTGAGATCCGACTCGCTGATTCCAGTTTCGCGACTGGTCTCGTTCAGTGACTTTCCCAACTGATCACGCCCTCGTAGCCGATGATAATCAACTTCTTTCAACTCGTTTAATATAGCAGCATATATCGAAAAGTCTTCAATAAACCGGCTATAACAATTCAGGGATCCGAGAAAAGACTGCATAGCCTTCAGTGGTCGGGAAAAAGGCAGGTTAGTGAGAGCACCCAAATCTTTCGGGTTTGCTTCTAACCCTTGAATCGACACATTATGTCCCAGGTACGCGAACTTGGGCTGACCCCAGAAGCTCTTTGCCACGCTGATCGATAAATTCCAGCGCTCGCAAGTGTCAAGGAGTCGTTCGACCTTATCACATAGCATATCCCATGATGTTGCCGTAACCAAGATGTCGTCTATATCTGATCGCCTTCCCAAAACTGATCGTCTCTGATCTTGGTCCGGTTCACCCTCCATGAATACATCATGCAGATCGGTAATTTCCCGATCGGCACTGATCCTGAAATATCAATAGAGACCGTTGTCAATCAATCTCTGATAGATCTGTGGAGCGTTCTTCAAACCGAGCGACATCCGATTCCATTCGAAAAGGCCGAAAGGTGTAACGAAAGCTGAAATCTCTCGACCACGATCAGTCATTGAAATCACCCAGAAACCACTAGTAATGTCTACTGAAAAAAAACATAAAACTTTATCTAAATCCTCAAGTTAATCATTTTTTTTGATCAGAGGCATCGGATACACCATCAACTTCGTGAGGCGATTCACCATTCTATAGTCGATACAGAGCGAATATTAACCCCATTTTCTTTTATCATAACCACAATCGGTGATGCCCACTGCGACGTTGAAGGTCGGATGATTTTGTACTCAACAAGCCCTTGTTCAAATCGGATAACTTTCCCGGTATTGCGGCGCGACTTTGCGACATCGTTGAGCGAACGGTCTCGCGTTTCCCAACGTCTATATCACATAAAGCTCCATAAGCAGCTGTGGGTAGGGCATTACATTTCCCAATTAATAAATGGCGCCTTTTCCAGGTGATCTTCTTTAGCTAATCAATCTGCTCGGGGGTGTTCACTTCGGGATCACCGACCTGTAGATCCTCCATGGTGACCTCCGGTATATTGGGTGATACTTCTGGCAAAACCGCCATCTATTTCTCGATATCTCCAATGTATTGATCACCAGCTTCATGTATACACACTTGTTCATCCACCGGATCTATTTCCTCCGGTTCGGTATTATCTTGGGTCGCCCCTAGTGAATAATCTGACTGGTGATCTACTTCGGGTTCATCTTCGTCCTTAACGACTTCGGCAGGTTCATGCTCCTTTTTTTCTCCAGAATCGTTTCTAAGCTTACCACCATCATTTTCACTCTCCGGGTCAGTGGTTTTTGCGTGAGCCGGGTCTAATAACGCTCAACATCTGTGGACCATTTTTGATCCGGCTTTCACACGATGCTTCCACCGACGATCCTGCGGTCAATAACTTGGTCGGAATTGCATACTCCGGCTTCTCAACTAAAGGTGAGGTGTCTTTGTCTACCAGATCTTCGTCACTGATCGGGTCTGTGGTGGCTTGATAAACCAGATTTTGCCATTCAATATATCTTCTTGATCCCACTGAGACATGCCCTCTCTGCCGAGGTACTTTCTTTACAGGTAACCACATTCCTAGGATAATATCTTCGTGAACGATTAGCGACTGATCAGATATGTTGGTAATCCTGATATAACTTTATCTGTCAATGCCCTTTACGAAAGTTGGTACCCATCGTTCACCACGGGTTAGCATTAATTTCTGCTGCCGATCACTCGACCGAATCATTACGTCAACTGATCGGACTACCTCGATGTTTTCATATTGACCTATTTTGAGTATCCGCATATGAGTACCATATAATGGACGTCTGCCGGATACTGAATTCGCACCTCGTCAGGGTGGGTCAGGGTTCCATGAGTCAGATCAAGCCGTATACCGGCTGGCACCATGAAATCCATTCCCAATATCGCGACTTGACCGGCTAACCGCCCAACCAAAGCGTTGAAATAATAGACGAGGGAGCCTGCCAGAGTGATTTTTACACGTGACCGCCCTTCAGTCATATACGAACTTTCGCCGATCCCAACACATTCTTGCCTCTGGGTACTGTCTATACGACATCCCACCTTACGAGCAAAGGCGGAGTCGATGATTGAGACTTCTGCTCCAGCGTCAAATAGAATAGTGGTCGTTTTGTTGTTAATCTTCCCATTAGCTTTTGCTTGTTTAAACCACTTGTCGGGAGAGTGATACTTCCAGTATCCTCGGGACTCGCCGGGCAGTAGATCCAACTCCATGATCACGTCCGAACGGGAATATTCATCCACTCTGAGACTGTGAATCGGACATCGATCGGCACAATTTGAAATAGAACATGTATTGTCGGTTATCTCCTTTTCCTCAAACTTATTTCTGCTACCGACATATGCATATATGCTGAACGTAGACCGCTCGGCTCGAACAAGATTCTAACCTGACGAGCGATCTAGTTTAACATTTTTTCGACATCTGGTGGGAGCATGTCAGCATGTTTTGTCGGCGCATACCACTCGCGCATTAAATTGAAAAACTCTTCAATTGGGCAAGCACCGGCATCGTGAATCTTCCCACAAGTTTTACACACGAAAAAACAATGATCCGAGGGGTGACCTTTACTATCACATTTTCCACATGTGATTCGCTTCCAGCAATCACGATCTCCATGTTTAGTCGACCCACAATGCACACATTTCTTGCGAGGTCGGTCCTGATCAGGTTGGGCCCCACCGGATTTTCGTCCATCAATGCCATTCATCGATGACCTCGGACGGAATACCGGTTCTGTCGTAAAGATATGACGATATTGCTCCTCATCCGAGCCTAACCTTTATTGGCCACTTTCTTCTTCCTAACTGGAACTGTCCGATTCCTTCCTAATCATCCGAATCGCCCTGGCTGGCCGTGCCGGTGGTATCTTGCCCTGGTCCGGGTGTGGTTTCGACCGGTACCGGTTCGATCCTACCCCGACCTTGGGTTGTCGACTTTTGGCTCGTTCTAGCGCTCTTAGGGTTAGTTCTAATTCTTCCGCATTGCTTAAAAGAAGCCGGGTTAACTGATCAGCCATGTCATGATTGTCCAAAGTGCCAATAAAGTGATCGACATGTTCGCGAGCCATTTTCGCGTGCCGTGGATCCTTGATCGGCATTTTAGCTTGCAGACCAGTAACATTCAACTGGTGTAAGTATTCAATCGGTGTTTCATCAGATCTTTTCTTTGTGTGATAATATTGTCTCGCGACAGACACCCCTGAGTTGCAATATTTCTCCTGAAGTTCTTCACACAATTGCGACCACTTCAAACGTACTTCTCGGCTCAACTGTTTAAGCCAGTTTTTTTTCAAGCATTTAGATGCCACATGAAGGCCCAAATTTGGCAGCGGAAACATGGATTTCCACTCCCAACTGTCTCCCAGTAATGAGAGGATACAGGATGGGACATGATGTGTTTTTCTGAATCGCTAACATAATAGTTTACTGTACGAGATATTTTAATAGTAAAAAAAATGTTTTAAGAAAATATTCATTGTCCTGAAGTGGCGACGTCGGGCGTCGCTTTAGGAATTTGCTGAAAAAAACTATAACTGTTCGTAAAAAAGGCGTTATAGGCAAACCAAAGGTATGCTCTGTTTGGTCAGTTTTACCTACTCTGAACCGTGAGAGCCCGCACAAAGTTGCACACACAAATACAAATAAAAAAACTGTTCACTGTCCTATCAATATAAGGAATGTAATTTGGAGAAGGGAGCGTGCAGAGGTCTCGCAACCCGGTTCCGTACCCAGTCACACATCATATGGACCATATATTGTTGGTGTATTGGGTTCGTATCCAGTAGCCAATCTGCCAAGAACGAGACGAAAAAATACTGACTGATAGGATACTGTCTCCATTGACAAAGACACTGAATACCTCATTCCATCGTGGGTACCATTACGGTTACCATTAAATTACTGTTACTATGTTCGTAACATAATAAGGACAATTACGGTACTACTTCGGGAGCGCTCTTTTGGAACATTACCGTACATCGCTACATTTGGAGTCAAGTTGGGTGAATCCTTAACCGACTTTAAAGGTACCAAATAACATTTGTCATACCATCCAAATTGTTATAACCAACACAAACTCTCAGCCAATCACACTCGATCAGTTTTGGGTAAGTGATACAAAAAAGTCTATATGACACATTTGAGTGGACATCGCGCCATCGTCAAATCGATGGCGCGCGGCAGGAGGAAACACAGTGAAAATAGAGACCACAGGCCACGTACATACTAACGATCTAGGAGGAATGGCAGTGAAAGCCCCTTCATGATCATCATGGTGACCATCAAGTTGCCCAGATGTGTCGTTTTGTCCGGAATTTCTCGCGAATTTTCTAATTAAAACCTTGCAAAAACATTCCAAAATAAATCAATAACATGTACAGGCATTTATTGTCCCCATGCGTGTCGGCTAAGACAGATGGTGTACGGTAAGTATAGAGAACTTCTCGTAAGTTTTTTACACCTTCACCGGTCGTTCTTCCCAATTGCTTACTTCAAAACAATCAGTGCATAAAATGGGCTGTATACAGACCAAAAGTTTCGATTCAAAACAACCGTAACATTTTTCAAAATGACCAAGGTACCGTCTGTTCGGACAAACCATAGGTTATCATCACTCACACAACCTGTCCCTCCACATGCCCGACTTCATTCCACATCTAATCTTCATTGCTCGGGCATAATAAGCTGATCAGGCCGTAACTTCGTGTCATGATCAACTTCAACCACTATACCATTCATAGATCGGCTGGACGGCCCTCCTTGACACGTCAAGGCAACAGTTACTCTTCTCCTATTACATCCACGGGAACTCCACTTAGTAACTGTAATAACGATCGTGATCGTGATCTCCATCGTTCCATCAGTGTCTGAGACTGGGCTTAACGACAGTACTTGCTGATTTCTTCACATCGTGAATACCCGTTGTCCGCCACCTTTTCCTCTTAACTGTGATCAACCTTTTCCCACCCATCAACCGTCATATGTTGATGGGTGTTCTATCGTCACCAATCAACGGCTATGTGTGGTCCACTTCAGTCTCAATATTTTCCGATCGCTTTACCACACATGCACCGAGGATTCAAGAACTATGCGAACAAATTGGATTAAAATGATGGTTTATTACGATTATGGCGATGATGCGCTATCGATGAACCTATGGTTTTTATGTTTACGTTGATATGGACTGCACACGAAGCCCCGGTAGTCTCGGAAGGAGTGTTGGAATTTTGGATGATGTTACATGAAGTGAAAACTGACGTTAAATTCCTGCTATCGAGATTATCGTGGTTTCTATGCATGTTGTGAATTTTAGGTTAAGTGGAATTTTAGCTAAAACTGTACTTAAAATTTACATAATATATACTTTCATTTTTGTCGAGTAAACAGCACGTCTAGCATCCACGTCCTGAGCACTTCCCCGCGTCCGACACTGACACGCCGGACATTTCGAGTGAAGAAGACACGCATAGCACACGCAGATACCCTATACTGACCGATAGGGCAGAACGTCGTGACAAGGAAGGTTATAAACGCATTAACTGGTGTTTATTATCGTTACGTCTAGCTACAAGCGACTACGTGGCCATCTACACTTGCCTACATTAGGTGCTTGCTTACCTCACAGCAATTGATGCCCCTTCATGTTCACACGCATACGCATGTTTTAACCCTAGGCAGTCGAATTTATTGCGCAAGTCTAGGAAGCATATGCAGTCTCATAAATACTCGGGCACAATAACGTTAACGTTACATGTATACGTTCTGGGCACCGGTAGATTACCGGTACTTCACGTGGCAGTTCCTAGCTACCGGTACTTCTCGTGGTAGTTCCTAGCTACCGGTACTTCGAAGTATTGTACGTGTACAGTCGTACTTCGAAGTACGAGAATCTTGTACTTCAAGTACGTTAGATGTATTTACTCCTCAGATGGTGCTGGGTTCTATGGGCAAGTCGGACCTGCTTAAAGCGGCGGCTGTCTGTGAGCAGTAAAAGTAAGGAAAGTTCCGCGCGAGTTTACTCGAGTCCGGCGTCGAGATTGATAGAAAAGGCACCATGGTTCTGGACCAGTTGAGATTACCCCGTTTTGTGATCTGATTGCCTAAATCTACACTGTTTCTCAGATCTCAGTCGAGAACTTATCAAACGCAATGGTGAAGCTGTGGTGCGGTGTGTACGACGAGGGTACCGTCTTCTCTATCAGTATCGAGCTCAATGCAAAAGTGAGTGCGCTACAGAAGGCGACCGTCAATAATCGCTTTATAGTTGATCCAGCCGCTTTAACACTGTATTTTGCTCGGAAGGAGGGTTAAACCACGTGGCTGAAGTACGACCACACAGTCAAAAACTTCTTGAAAGGTGGCATAAGTACTGAATATCAAGAGATGCGACCGTCTTGGACTCTGGACGACGAGGAGTACTTTGGGTCGAGGTTTACGCCCGGAGAAGAAGAGATTCATGTGCTGGTGGATCTCCCGAGATTGATGCTGCCTGCGCTGCCCCGATTTCCTGAACTTGTTTTGTGGGCAATGTACATATATCTATCATGCAAATATGGAATTGAATCCGCCAGAACTAGTCGCATTTTGGAACGCCTTTGGAAACGATGATACCAATATCAATGCTGACTCATTGATCGAGTTACCCCCAGACACGTTTCTTCTTGGTGATTCGACACTCGGCTCTCGTATCTACATTTGTCATTGCTACCCTGATCTATGGAAGACTTGTCAGCAGAAAATCCATGATAAAGTGATTAACACACCGCATCTTGTGATCCTAGCAAGATGCTGTGTATTAATCAACCCAGGAATTGGCAAGACGTGTTTTGGTTTTGTGATCTTGTTTCTACTTGCGCGTGCTGGTGGGACGGTGGTATAAGAGAGCGGTGATTCCAACAAGCGTTTTTTATTCTCTCCTGTTGCGGTGGTTCAAGGCTCAAAAGACGATTTCATTCCCATTCTTGATCGACCTACAACATATTACATTGTGGATGCCGTCAAGCCTGTATATGTCCAGGCGAAGACGATTCTATTGACGTCGCCGCGTCGCTCCATTTGGTATCAGTTCAATAAGACGAATTGCCGGTCCTTCTTCATGCCAGTGTGGTCTTTGGAGGAAATTCTACAATGTTGTGAGCTGATGTACTCGGATACCTCCGTGGCCGTCGTGCGGAAGTGCTTCCGTAGATGGAGTGGGATTGCCCGCTATGTCTTGCGATTTGAGGAACGGCAGTTGATGCTTGAAGAAGCGATGGCCCAAGTTGGTCTTGACTGGTTAATGAACGCGTGTGGTCAACTGAATGCAAAGGATGATCAAGTGTCGCACCAATTGCTGCATTTTCGTGTCAATCAGCTTACCTTCGACAGGGAATACTTCGTCTTTGTATCAGAATATGTTTAGAAGGCGGTCTACCAGCATCTGTACAAGAAGAATAAGCAGAAACTACTTGAGTTCATTGCTACCTCGGATGGAGTTGGTGCTCTTGATGTGCTTGGTGACCACTTGTTCGAAGAGCATGTGCACTTTGTGTTGCCGCGAGGTGGAACGTTTCGAGTTCAGAAGCTGGTCAATCAAAGCAGTACTGCTGTTACCGGCGATGCAATTGAAGAAGTCGTGCTGCCGGAACAGCCAACTGTCGTTTTCAATGAGGAGAAAGAATTAAAAATACAAAATGTTACCTTCGAACCGCAAAAAATTAAGAGTCGGTGGATGCAATCGAGCCGGATATGCTGTTCCCGGTGACACGTGCAGACAAACATCCCTGCAGTCAGAAAGGCCTTTACGATTCTCTAAATCTTGTGGGAAATCCTGAAGCCCCGCGGCTGTACTTCGTGCTTCCACCAGACAAATTCCCCGATTTCAAAAATCACGGACCTTAAAACGCAAGAAAGAAATGGAGCCGTCAACGTACGTGAACGTGCGCAAGATACAGCAGTTTGCAATGGAAATTAAACTTACATCGGCGTAGGAGTACGGTTGGATAAGAGTGTTTGGACGGGTAGTGGGATCGTTGGTCTCCTAATGCCGTTTCCGGTTAGGTACTTGAGTCTAGCAACGTTTTGGCCTTTCACGTGCTCATGGCCCCAAGCAACCAACCCGGTGAAGTCGATCACGAAAACCGTGGGAAACAGAGTGGTCTCGTTTCTGCCGATCGAAGTCGCAACAACGCTCCACTTGTCTTTGCTGGTTCGCCTCACCTTTCTAGTAACAAATACAGGAGTTCGCTAACGCCGAGTTTGCTCACGCTATGACAAAGTGGGTTTCCAAAAAAAATGTGGAGTGATTCGCATAACAAACGTTTCCCACCGGGTCACTCACTACCAGCTCAAATACTTAGTGACGCGAAGCGTGATGACAAGCTCGTCTCGTTGTAGAAGCTCTTGTATACCGTGGGAAGGATAATCCTACTTACTTTCTGGGATTTCATGAGATCAGACGGAAAATGGGTACCGTACAAGGCTGACGACGTCCAGTTAGAATTTGTCATCTTGGACCCTTACGTGCGTACGACGCTCAGTCATGATACCCGAGGCCATTTCTCCGCGCCTGACGTGTAGTGGTATGGTTTTGTTTCGTGTTCTCTACCTTTGTCTATCTATTATTCACGACGACGCAGGCCTCGATGCCTCCACTCGTGACGTCATCTACCTAGTCGAGAGAAGCGCTAGAACAACTACAACTGCAGTCGGAGACGCTACAAAGGAACTGCGTGATAGACTACGAAAACCCCGAAAGGTTCATACGCAAGTACGAGTGAATTAAAGCTCACGAGGCACAATAGGATGCAGTTTGAAGCGCTTGTTGCAATTAGAACTGGGATGGGAGAAGGAAATGCCGCGTTTTTTTGCGTCCCCATCGCTCGCCTATTGGGGCTCAGATGCACGATTGAATGAAGTCAGCATCTATCGTACATTTAGAGCCCACACATGTTGAAACCATCGTTTCTCATACTCGTGCTCTCTGTTTGTTTCTGCTTGTTGGAGAGATGTCCTTGGAAGAAGGATGGGGTGGCAAATGCAAAAAAACAAAAAAATGAACCTTGACGACAAAAAAGAAAATACAAATGACGAGAAGAAATGCGTTTTATTTTCCCTCAGTCCCGACTTTCAAATGCCAAACCTGGAAATGCTTCCCCCCTCTACTTTTTGGGAGCTTCTTTCCAGATCACGTCAATACTAGTAAGAAGATCACCATTTACCGTTCCATTAAAACCAGCGACTTGATACGGGCCGCCAGAAGAAGGAGGGTGAGAGGGCACGCCACTATCCGATAAAGGACCAGCGCTAACTCCATTCTTCATGTTGGTTTGGAACTCGAGGTACATGACCCTCGGTCCTTCTTCTTTCGTGTCCGTGTTATAAATCAGGACGCTATTGATGTATTCGCCTTCGTGAAAGTTCAGTTGCTGGTCTTGGTTATCAGCTTTGCCGTAGTGAAAGGAACCAGGCTTTCCGTTATCTTTATAATTGAACTCGAGAGCACTGACTTGGCCTCGAGCGAAATTGATATTGACACTGGTGACCTGGATTCCATCGCCGGCTTCATCGCTAAAAGGAGAAGCAAAAGTGCTGGTTGCAGTCAGAGCAAGAGCGGCAATCGATCGACGGAGCAATTGCATGGTTAACGATGGTATGGAGCCGGGCTCAAAATTGAAAATGGACAAAGTAATGGGAGACTATCAGTACTGTGTGCGAACTCTGATTTCTCAAAAAACAACAACGAGTTCCCAGGAAGGGTCATCCTGCCCCATCCTGTATCCTCTCATAACTGGGAGAGACTTGAGAAAAGTTGTGGGTGGGATGGTTGTGTCTCCTTGATCATCTTTTCCCGCTTACACTGCCACAAAAAAGAACTATCCCTGGAAGTGGACATCCAAATGTTTGGGTATTGGATCATACGACACTTTCCCAAGACAAAAGACGAGATTAGATTACTGAAGAAAAGACGTAAATAGCAAGAGCGGTACGCTATGTGAATTAAAGATAAAGTATGCATTTCAAATGCATACAGTATGGGGTAGTTGCTAAGTCTGAGGGATAGCGGCACAAGCCGTGACCTGCTTCCAGAGTTTAGGCGGTGGGCTCATTGAAGGAACTCCCATTTGTCATGACATGAACGGATTACTCTGTCGTTACTAAGAGGCGTCAGAGGTTAATCGACATACTGGTTAATGCTTTTTCATCATATTTGAGTATTGCTAGCCTAGAGCGTCAGGCAGCCAATAATTGCTAGCATCCAACCCCATCATATAAATCAAGATTACGGGCTGGGAGTTATCAGTGTGATTGTTTTACCTAGGTATATTTATTATCAACATGCTCTGTAAACTAAAATATCACGAATATCCGGTAGAGGATGTTTAGGTTTTGGATGCTGGTGGGACAGATTTTGGGATTTGGTGCGAGGTACATCTGGCTAGCCGTAACTTACATAATTAATAGCTAATATTAATACACTAGAATTACTAAGTAGCGCAAGGAAAAATAGTGGGAGCAGCTGCTATCACACTGGGTTTTTACATCTGGATGTCCACTTCCAGGGATAGGAAAAAAACCTATCCACAACCAAATGTTTGGGTATTGGATCATACGACACTTTCCCAAGACAAAATTTGAGATTAGATTACTAAATCAACCAAAATGTCCAGCCGATTCAGCCCTTACTACCTACCTTCGAACCGTGAGAACCACTATGCGGTTCGAATGTAGGTAAAAGTACATTTAAATCTGTGCTTGCCAGTGTTTTCCCCTAATAGGTAACAAGTTCAGTTAGGTGACTTTCTTCTGTATGATTCATTTTTAGCAATATAACATGCACCATAACTATATATTATAGTGAAAGTGAATTTACCAAGTAATTTTTCCGTCTCTAACTCAATTCGAATTATATCAATCTCGTCGTAGATATTGTAGTCAATCCGGATATCACCAAACCCCTCATCGGATTTTATGTGGCTAAGCACCTGGCATTGTCCGTAGGGTCTGGCAAAAAATTTACGAGCAGGCTGTTTGCGAGCTGACGCGTCGTATTAACGACCAGCTTAATCGTATTTCCAATTCCAATATGGAGTACTTGTACGTCTTTGTGACTGAAATACTGATACTTACTTGCTATTTTGTGCTGTGACGAATATTCAGGTCTGACATCTTACAGATAGAGAAAAACTACCGTGAAAACGTAAGATCGCTTGTGAACGAGATTTTGTTTAAGAAATTGCTTCAGACAACTTGTAGGTGATGACACCGATTATCAAAGTTGTGGTGCTCTAGTGGCTGCTCTGTACCACAGCGTTGACACTAGAGTCGGAGGATTTTTTTCTTGAGAGTTTGCTGCGCAAACTCTAGCTAGTGGGGATGAAGAGAGAGAGAGACTAAGCTATCTCAAAACGATCTCGATGATGAAGACGGTAGAACTCAAAGGTTCCTGTAAACTTGATGTTGTTTGTCATGATGTTGTACAATTTTGGAGTCGTGCACTTTGTTCTCGTGTACAACTTCTTTCGATCATGTATGGACAGCGTTTTGCACCGATATCGAGTTTATTCACAAAATTTTGAAAGTTGGAGGAATTAGCTTCGCGGGGATGATGCCGACGCTTTACGACAGATGGTTGCTGCGGTTTAGCAGAAAGTGAATGAAACGCAAGCGCATGATGGAAAAGAACCTGAAACACATGTTCGGTTCTATTTCGACCTCATTTATAACCTCCAAAAGTCGTCCAAACACAATAAGAGCGGTAGTGCTGCTGAAGGAGCTAGCGGGGTTGCATTAGATTTGTTTTCACTCCCCTGACCGGGGGTCGTCGTGAAACTTATACTCAACTCAAGTCGCCCGTGTTTGGAACACGGTTTAGTTCTATTGGAAAGTGTTGTGAAGTTTTGGCTTACTGTGGAAGACTGTGAAACATTATTTGGATTCCCTAAGTACATACACGACTGGATTTACCCCTTTGTCCTTTGGTTTAGTTGGCCGATCGATTATTCTCGAACAAACCGTCGCAGTATACAAACTTCACGTATATTGCCAATCCTGCTCCCCGGTGTAGGTTTTCGCCCAGGAGCAACCCTAGTCCTAATCCTTGTCCACTTATTTTACCGACTTTTAACTTTCGCTTAGAGACCACCAAGAGAGCGTGACCGCCAGTGCTGACGGGTACACAAGGTGAGGTTTACAAACATGGACCATCCAAGTCGTCACAGCCAAGGTGTAGACGTGACCGGTACAGCGAGCTGGATGCTGGCTCGGACCAAGACCTGGATGACCGCAGTATCCCATCCGAAAATGAGTCATGAGTCATCTGCCCCCCCCCCGTTGGTGTTAGCATCTCAGAAGAAATTTATGAGAGCGACTGCACCACGGTTTAAGTGATGTGCGTCTCTCCCAATAGAATTAAATGGGCTTAAGAGTATGAATTACTTTTCCTCCAGCTCTCAAATATCTTCCCTTTAAATCCATGTGCATTCTGTGTGCGAGTCCATATACCATCATATTCATTTTTTGTTTGTTTTTCTTCTTTTTCGGAAGTGTACTCCAGATCTTTTAACAAGTTATTGTTAGTATGAGTCTAACTTTGTTATATTGAAGTAGGCGTGGCCCGGGTTCGTCTTGCTGTCGAAGCCCTTAGTAACAACCTGGGTCATGCTGACCATGCTGCTCCACTACTGAGCCTTGCAATGATCCGTGGGACAGCACCTTCTGTGATGATATGAAATGTGTCATATCTCCTTACGCATTATCGAAACCACTCTCTAGGGCTCGTGCTTTCACAGCATAATTGGGAAGTTTTGTGACATCTTGAATTGCCGCTGTAACAACATGAGAATTGAATCATTAGGATGATGGTTTTCGCCAATTATCGACGCTAACTGTTCCGCGTAAATGTGAGAACAAACCAAACATCTTGCTAGCCGTGTCACCTGTTTTGCTGAACAGAGCTTAACTAGAGCATTACCGCCATATTGCACATTCCGGATTGGAATCCACTCTAGTGAACTTCCAGTTACAGCCATCGGATGTACTGGAATGGACATTTGTTGATATCTGTGCTCCCAAGTGCCAAACCATTTTGCTGGAATATTGACAATATCATTGCGCTTTCCAAAATCAACTGTCCCTAACCAACATTGTTTTGTGGTGGAGCCGATTTTCAAATCCATGACCGAAGTCGTTGGTGGAATCCGGATACCCACTGGCCTGGACGACCAACTATCGGAGGGGGTACTCCGTCGATCCTGATCAGCATCGGAATCAGATGAATCACCACTGTGGTGACTGATCTGATCCTCTCGGTCATCTGGCCGGTCTTCATGCTCGTCAGGATCTATGTTTAACTTCATCTCACCTTGTGTACCCGTCGATCGGGGCTGATTACACTCACTTAGGTGGACTCGGTGACGAAAAGGATGATCTTGATCAGGTCGGAGGGTTTGACCTTCTCGAGACGGGGGGTGTCCTCGGGTGGAAATCTTCACCGGAGAACGGGTTGGGGTCGACACTTATTCAGTATCTAGGCACTGATCAGAAAAGTTCGTCTGATCAGGCCAGCCAATGAGAGAGAGATATAACGAAACCAAGAAAATGCGATCAATCCACGATCTTCCACAGTAATCCACAAACGTTATCTCCACAAAACCTTTACCAATATTATTAACGTGTTCCAAACACGTGCGCGTTGCGGGTGAGGTTCGATCACCTAAAACAAACCCGTCGGGGGTCTTCCGGTAAGCCAAAATGCGTCTAAGCGCGTCTTAACCGGAAATAGATGAGCAAGAGGGGACTAATCAACCCTGTGCTCCCAATGACCGCACACGTGGCGGAGCGACTCTTTGCTTTAGGGGGAAAATCTAAACTGTTATTATATATGCAAAAGTCCTATACCTGTGTACCATACCTCAACTCATGCCTGACCTTTACTTCGAACCTATTTACTTCGTCGCACGGTTGCGTAACACTCTCTTGCCCATCCTGGCTGCACCTTCAAGCTGACCTGTACCGATTCTGCCCCGATCATGACCCGACTCTTCAGAGGATCTTCAACCCATCCTGATCTTCAACAGACGACCTTGAAACCACTTGAGACCGGCTCTTCAGCACTTGTTCACTTCATATATAGTTCGCCCAAACCGAGAACTCACTTGCCCTTGCTTATCAACGCTGATCAAAGGCTGATCGGCCCTGATCATGATCGCCATAGTGATCGACCAGGTGATCAGGTCTGATCAGGCCTGATCAGCCCTTGATCACCTCGGGAACGTCCAGGGTCATCATCATTACGACTCCATTCATCTTCCAAACCATACTTTCGATCTTAATGCACCGTCAGGATAACCATACCGCACTGATCTCGGCTGATCAGGCCTTGCCACATAATCTTCGGACTAATCAAAGGTTCACATCACTCGTATAACCTGTTAATCCACCTGCCCGATCTTCATTCATCATTTGATCTTCTTCCTCCGGGCGTGACAAGCTGATCAGGCTGCAACCTTGTGTCATAGCCGGCTTCCACCGATATACCGTTCGAAGATCGGCTGGTCACCTGCTCTTGGTATGCCATGTCAACCATCACCACTATTTTATTATATCCACGAGAACTCCACTTAGTGACTGTGACAACGATCGTGATCGTGATCTTCATCATCCCGCCAGTGCCTGGGACCGGGCTTAACGACCACACTTGGCTAACTCTTCCACATCGTAAAGATCCGTTGGCCACCACCTTTTCTTCTTACTCGCGATCAACCTTTTCCCACCCATCAACCGTCATATGTTGATGGGTGTTCTATCATCACCAATCATCGGCCATGTGTGGTCCACTTCAATCCCAATATTTTCCGATCGCTTCACCACATCACCGTGTTTCAGTTTAGGCAGCCTTTTTGCTGTCGGCGATAACCGATAAATGGGACCTTTTGCTTTGATGTAAATTGCCGCAAATAACTCTTGAGTTAATTCTAACCATGCTAGGACCCCAGGTTGCGTGTTCACCATTTGGTTTAAGCCCGCTTTAAGCGCTGCTGCTATATCATCTGCTGAATGAGCTTGAGCCTTTAATGGCAGAGGTTTTGTCGTTAATGGTTTGGTGGTTGCGTCACCTTCCTTTGCTGTTTCGGTATGGTTACCGGATTGTTTATCCGTTAAGAATTCATCCGGTGTACCCTCCGTACAGGGGGGACGCGTGTCACTCGTTGCGACATGGGTTTGGTTTGCTGTCCCCTCTTCAGTATCCGAACCGGTTATGACCGGATCCTTTGTGGGCCGCAGGGGAGGTCGTAACCGGTATATCGGTATTGCTCACCGGTTCCTCCTCTGGTTGTTCCTCTCCTGGGTTGCCGGGACATATTCGTCAGCCCCGGGACCTGGTGGTGCGTTGTGGTTAAGGGGTGTTTCCCCCGCCTATTAAATGCCCTCCCGGATAGGAAGACCCCGGCCTAGGCCCCGGGTCATCCTCCATGAAGA